>CM055125.1:328230173-328390173 GCA_029206835.1 Rana muscosa | reverse complement strand
AGATAGAGCTAGATAGATAGAGCTAGATAGATAGAGCTAGATAGAGGTAGATAGCTAGATAGATAGAGGTAGATAGATAGAGCTAGATAGATAGAGCTAGATAGATAGAGCTAGATAGATAGAGCTAGATAGAGGTAGATAGCTAGATAGATAGAGATAGATAGAGCTAGATAGATAGAGCTAGATAGATAGAGCTAGATAGATAGAGCTAGATAGATAGAGCTAGATAGATAGATAGATAGAGCTAGATAGATAGAGCTAGATAGATAGATAGATAGAGCTAGATAGATAGATAGATAGAGCTAGATAGATAGAGCTAGATAGATAGATAGATAGAGCTAGATAGATAGATAGATAGAGCTAGATAGATAGAGCTAGATAGATAGATAGATAGAGCTAGATAGATAGAGCTAGATAGATAGATAGATAGATAGATAGATAGAGCTAGATAGATAGAGCTAGATAGATAGAGCTAGATAGATAGATAGATAGAGCTAGATAGATAGAGCTAGATAGATAGATAGATAGAGCTAGATAGATAGATAGATAGAGCTAGATAGATAGATAGATAGAGCTAGATAGATAGAGCTAGATAGATAGAGCTAGATAGATAGAGCTAGATAGATAGAGCTAGATAGATAGAGCTAGATAGATAGAGCTAGATAGATAGAGCTAGATAGATAGAGCTAGATAGATAGAGCTAGATAGATAGAGCTAGATAGATAGAGCTAGATAGATAGAGCTAGATAGATAGAGCTAGATAGATAGAGCTAGATAGATATAGCTAGATAGATAGAGCTAGATAGAGGTAGATAGCTAGATAGATAGAGCTAGATAGATAGAGCTAGATAGATAGAGCTAGATAGAGGTAGATAGCTAGATAGATAGAGCTAGATAGATAGAGCTAGATAGATAGAGCTAGATAGATAGAGCTAGATAGATAGAGCTAGATAGATAGAGCTAGATAGATAGAGCTAGATAGATAGAGCTAGATAGATAGATAGATAGAGCTAGATAGATAGAGCTAGATAGATAGATAGATAGAGCTAGATAGATAGAGCTAGATAGATAGATAGATAGATAGATAGATAGAGCTAGATAGATAGAGCTAGATAGATAGATAGATAGAGCTAGATAGATAGAGCTAGATAGATAGATAGATAGAGCTAGATAGATAGAGCTAGATAGCTAGATAGATAGAGCTAGATAGATAGAGCTAGATAGATAGAGCTAGATAGATAGAGCTAGATAGATAGAGCTAGATAGATAGAGCTAGATAGATAGAGCTAGATAGATAGAGCTAGATAGATAGAGCTAGATAGATAGAGCTAGATAGATAGAGCTAGATAGATAGAGCTAGATAGATAGAGCTAGATAGATAGAGCTAGATAGATAGAGCTAGATAGATAGAGCTAGATAGATAGAGCTAGATAGATAGAGCTAGATAGATAGAGCTAGATAGATAGATAGAGCTAGATAGATAGATAGAGCTAGATAGATAGATAGAGCTAGATAGATAGATAGAGCTAGATAGATAGATAGAGCTAGATAGATAGATAGAGCTAGATAGATAGATAGAGCTAGATAGATAGATAGAGCTAGATAGATAGATAGAGCTAGATAGATAGATAGAGCTAGATAGATAGATAGAGCTAGATAGATAGATAGAGCTAGATAGATAGATAGAGCTAGATAGATAGATAGATAGAGCTAGATAGATAGATAGATAGAGCTAGATAGATAGATAGATAGAGCTAGATAGATAGATAGATAGAGCTAGATAGATAGATAGATAGAGCTAGATAGATAGATAGATAGAGCTAGATAGATAGATAGATAGAGCTAGATAGATAGATAGAGCTAGATAGATAGAGCTAGATAGATAGAGCTAGATAGATAGATAGAGCTAGATAGATAGATAGAGCTAGATAGATAGATAGATAGAGCTAGATAGATAGATAGAGCTAGATAGATAGATAGAGCTAGATAGATAGATAGATAGAGCTAGATAGATAGATAGAGCTAGATAGATAGATAGATAGAGCTAGATAGATAGATAGAGCTAGATAGATAGATAGAGCTAGATAGATAGATAGAGCTAGATAGATAGATAGAGCTAGATAGATAGATAGAGCTAGATAGATAGATAGAGCTAGATAGATAGATAGAGCTAGATAGATAGATAGAGCTAGATAGATAGAGCTAGATAGATAGATAGATAGAGCTAGATAGATAGAGCTAGATAGATAGATAGATAGATAGAGCTAGATAGATAGAGCTAGATAGATAGATAGATAGAGCTAGATAGATAGATAGATAGAGCTAGATAGATAGAGCTAGATAGATAGATAGATAGAGCTAGATAGATAGAGCTAGATAGATAGATAGATAGATAGATAGATAGATAGAGCTAGATAGATAGAGCTAGATAGATAGATAGAGCTAGATAGATAGAGCTAGATAGATAGAGCTAGATAGATAGAGCTAGATAGATAGATAGATAGAGCTAGATAGATAGAGCTAGATAGATAGATAGAGCTAGATAGATAGATAGATAGAGCTAGATAGATAGAGCTAGATAGATAGAGCTAGATAGATAGAGCTAGATAGATAGAGCTAGATAGATAGAGCTAGATAGATAGAGCTAGATAGATAGAGCTAGATAGATAGAGCTAGATAGATAGAGCTAGATAGATAGAGCTAGATAGATAGAGCTAGATAGATAGAGCTAGATAGATAGAGCTAGATAGATAGAGCTAGATAGATAGAGCTAGATAGATAGAGCTAGATAGATAGAGCTAGATAGAGGTAGATAGCTAGATAGATAGATAGAGATAGATAGAGCTAGATAGATAGAGCTAGATAGAGGTAGATAGCTAGATAGATAGAGATAGATAGAGCTAGATAGATAGAGATAGATAGATAGAGCTAGATAGATAGAGCTAGATAGATAGAGCTAGATAGATAGAGCTAGATAGATAGAGCTAGATAGATAGAGCTAGATAGATAGATAGATAGAGCTAGATAGATAGATAGATAGAGCTAGATAGATAGATAGATAGAGCTAGATAGATAGATAGATAGAGCTAGATAGATAGAGCTAGATAGATAGATAGATAGAGCTAGATAGATAGAGCTAGATAGATAGATAGATAGATAGATAGAGCTAGATAGATAGAGCTAGATAGATAGAGCTAGATAGATAGAGCTAGATAGATAGAGCTAGATAGATAGAGCTAGATAGATAGAGCTAGATAGATAGAGCTAGATAGATAGAGCTAGATAGATAGAGCTAGATAGATAGAGCTAGATAGATAGAGCTAGATAGATAGAGCTAGATAGATAGAGCTAGATAGATAGATAGAGCTAGATAGATAGATAGAGCTAGATAGATAGATAGAGCTAGATAGATAGATAGAGCTAGATAGATAGATAGAGCTAGATAGATAGATAGAGCTAGATAGATAGATAGAGCTAGATAGATAGATAGAGCTAGATAGATAGATAGAGCTAGATAGATAGATAGAGCTAGATAGATAGATAGAGCTAGATAGATAGAGCTAGATAGATAGAGCTAGATAGATAGAGCTAGATAGATAGAGCTAGATAGAGGTAGATAGCTAGATAGATAGAGCTAGATAGATAGAGCTAGATAGATAGAGCTAGATAGATAGAGCTAGATAGATAGAGCTAGATAGATAGAGCTAGATAGATAGAGCTAGATAGATAGAGCTAGATAGATAGAGCTAGATAGATAGATAGAGCTAGATAGATAGATAGAGCTAGATAGATAGATAGAGCTAGATAGATAGATAGAGCTAGATAGATAGATAGAGCTAGATAGATAGATAGAGCTAGATAGATAGATAGAGCTAGATAGATAGAGCTAGATAGATAGAGCTAGATAGATAGAGCTAGATAGATAGAGCTAGATAGAGCTAGATAGATAGAGCTAGATAGATAGAGCTAGATAGATAGAGCTAGATAGATAGAGCTAGATAGATAGAGCTAGATAGATAGAGCTAGATAGATAGAGCTAGATAGATAGAGCTAGATAGATAGAGCTAGATAGATAGAGCTAGATAGAGGTAGATAGCTAGATAGATAGAGCTAGATAGATAGAGCTAGATAGATAGAGCTAGATAGATAGAGCTAGATAGATAGAGCTAGATAGATAGAGCTAGATAGATAGAGCTAGATAGATAGAGCTAGATAGATAGAGCTAGATAGATAGAGCTAGATAGATAGAGCTAGATAGATAGAGCTAGATAGATAGAGCTAGATAGATAGAGCTAGATAGATAGAGCTAGATAGATAGAGCTAGATAGATAGAGCTAGATAGATAGAGCTAGATAGATAGAGCTAGATAGATAGAGCTAGATAGATAGAGCTAGATAGATAGAGCTAGATAGATAGAGCTAGATAGAGGTAGATAGCTAGATAGATAGATAGAGCTAGATAGATAGATAGAGCTAGATAGATAGAGCTAGATAGATAGAGCTAGATAGATAGAGCTAGATAGAGGTAGATAGCTAGATAGATAGAGATAGATAGAGCTAGATAGATAGAGATAGATAGATAGAGCTAGATAGATAGAGCTAGATAGATAGAGCTAGATAGATAGAGCTAGATAGAGCTAGATAGATAGATAGATAGAGCTAGATAGATAGATAGATAGAGCTAGATAGATAGAGCTAGATAGATAGATAGATAGAGCTAGATAGATAGAGCTAGATAGATAGATAGAGCTAGATAGATAGATAGATAGAGCTAGATAGATAGAGCTAGATAGATAGATAGATAGAGCTAGATAGATAGAGCTAGATAGATAGAGCTAGATAGATAGATAGATAGAGCTAGATAGATAGAGCTAGATAGATAGATAGAGCTAGATAGATAGATAGATAGAGCTAGATAGATAGATAGATAGAGCTAGATAGATAGAGCTAGATAGATAGATAGAGCTAGATAGATAGATAGATAGAGCTAGATAGATAGAGCTAGATAGATAGATAGATAGAGCTAGATAGATAGAGCTAGATAGATAGAGCTAGATAGATAGATAGAGCTAGATAGATAGATAGATAGAGCTAGATAGATAGATAGATAGAGCTAGATAGATAGATAGAGCTAGATAGATAGAGCTAGATAGATAGAGCTAGATAGATAGAGCTAGATAGATAGAGCTAGATAGATAGAGCTAGATAGATAGAGCTAGATAGATAGAGCTAGATAGATAGATAGATAGAGCTAGATAGATAGATAGATAGAGCTAGATAGATAGATAGATAGAGCTAGATAGAGCTAGATAGATAGAGCTAGATAGAGCTAGATAGCTAGATAGATAGAGCTAGATAGATAGAGCTAGATAGATAGAGCTAGATAGATAGAGCTAGATAGATAGAGCTAGATAGATAGAGCTAGATAGATAGAGCTAGATAGATAGAGCTAGATAGATAGATAGATAGAGCTAGATAGATAGAGCTAGATAGATAGAGCTAGATAGAGCTAGATAGATAGAGCTAGATAGATAGAGCTAGATAGATAGAGCTAGATAGATAGATAGAGCTAGATAGATAGATAGATAGAGCTAGATAGATAGATAGATAGAGCTAGATAGATAGATAGATAGAGCTAGATAGATAGATAGAGCTAGATAGATAGATAGATAGAGCTAGATAGATAGATAGATAGAGCTAGATAGATAGAGCTAGATAGATAGATAGATAGATAGAGCTAGATAGATAGAGCTAGATAGATAGATAGATAGAGCTAGATAGATAGAGCTAGATAGATAGATAGATAGAGCTAGATAGATAGATAGATAGAGCTAGATAGATAGAGCTAGATAGATAGATAGATAGATAGAGCTAGATAGATAGAGCTAGATAGATAGATAGATAGAGCTAGATAGATAGAGCTAGATAGATAGAGCTAGATAGATAGATAGAGCTAGATAGATAGATAGAGCTAGATAGATAGATAGAGCTAGATAGATAGATAGAGCTAGATAGATAGATAGAGCTAGATAGATAGATAGAGCTAGATAGATAGATAGAGCTAGATAGATAGATAGAGCTAGATAGATAGATAGAGCTAGATAGATAGATAGAGCTAGATAGATAGAGCTAGATAGATAGAGCTAGATAGATAGAGCTAGATAGATAGAGCTAGATAGATAGATAGAGCTAGATAGATAGATAGAGATAGATAGATAGAGCTAGATAGATAGATAGAGCTAGATAGATAGATAGAGCTAGATAGATAGATAGAGCTAGATAGATAGATAGAGCTAGATAGATAGATAGAGCTAGATAGATAGAGCTAGATAGATAGATAGATAGAGCTAGATAGATAGATAGATAGAGCTAGATAGATAGATAGAGCTAGATAGATAGATAGAGCTAGATAGATAGATAGAGCTAGATAGATAGATAGAGCTAGATAGATAGATAGATAGATAGAGCTAGATAGATAGAGCTAGATAGATAGATAGATAGAGCTAGATAGATAGATAGAGCTAGATAGATAGATAGAGCTAGATAGATAGATAGAGCTAGATAGATAGAGCTAGATAGATAGAGCTAGATAGATAGAGCTAGATAGATAGAGCTAGATAGATAGAGCTAGATAGATAGAGCTAGATAGATAGATAGAGCTAGATAGATAGATAGATAGAGCTAGATAGATAGAGCTAGATAGATAGATAGATAGAGCTAGATAGATAGATAGAGCTAGATAGATAGATAGATAGAGCTAGATAGATAGAGCTAGATAGATAGATAGATAGATAGATAGAGCTAGATAGATAGATAGAGCTAGATAGATAGATAGAGCTAGATAGATAGATAGATAGATAGAGCTAGATAGATAGATAGATAGAGCTAGATAGATAGAGATTACAGTGGGCGGTCCAGAAGAAGTTAAAAACCGCACCACGCCCGCCCCGCACATGCGTGAACCGACTCCATTGAGAAGGCTGCTGGTTCAGCGGTTCAGATGCCGTTCAAAACGCATTCGATTCGCATATATGTGAACCCAGCCTTATATTGTTTAACCACTTCCATACCGGGCCTGTTCTGGCACTCCTCTCCTACATGTAAAAATCATCTTTTTTTGCTAGAAAATTACCCAGAACCCCCAAACATTATATGTGTTTTTTTTTTAGAAACAGAGACCCTAGGGAATAAAATGGCGATCGTTACAACTTTTTACTTCACACGGTATTTGCGCAGGAATTTTTCGAATGCGTTTTTTGGGGGGGGGGGGGGGGGGAAGTTTCTTGAATAAAAAACAAAAAAAAAACAAACAGTAAAGTTAGCCGAATTTTTTTGCATAATGTCGAAGATGTTACACCAAGTAAAAAGATACCCAACAAGTCATTCATGCACACTCATGGAATGGCGCCAAACTTAAAAATACTTAAAAATCTCTATAGGCGATGCTTTAACATTTTTTTACAGGTTACCAGTTTAGAGTTACAGAGGGGGTATTGGGCTAGAATTGTTGCTTTTGCTCTAACGCACGTGGCGATTCCTCACATGTGTGATTTGAACGGTCGTTTACATATGTGGGCGCAACTTACGTATGCGTTCACTTTTGTGCGCGAGCACGCGGGTGCTTTAAATAAAAAAAATAAACTCTTCAAAAAAAATTTCTTTTTTTTATCACTTTTATTACCCCACGTATCTCTTCCAGGCTGGAAAGAACCAGATTGAAAAAAACTCTCTGACTTTCCAGCCGAGTCCCCGGCTTTGTTTACATCCGCCAGCCCGGACGTGACGTCATAATGTTGCGCCTGGGCCTCCGAGGGTCAGAGAGATGACTGGGGAACAACTGGTCACCAGAAATCTCTATGATCGACTTCCGGCGGCAACTGATTCGTTCTCCGGCTTGCCGATCATACAGCCAAAGAAGCACCGGAGGGCGGCCTGTAAGAACGATCAAGCGGCTGAACTGCTGCCATGATTGTTCTTGCGGTGCACAGAATTGCCGGCCCAAAAAAAAAAAAAAGAAGATGATATCTGAACGATTCCTGTAGCTGCACCCCATCATTAAAGTGGAATTCCACCAAAAAAATGGAACTTCCACTTTTTGGAACCCTCCCCCTCTCCGGTGTCATATTTGGCACCTTTCAGGAGGGAGCAGATACCTGTGTAATACAGGTATTTGCTCCCACTTCCTGGCATAGATCACCACGGTGATCCCGGGGATCTACGCCACTTCTGGTGCCTACTCTGTCCTCCCCCCGCTGTCTTCTGGGAGACACACAGGTCCCAGAACACAGCGGGGACCAGTGAGGACGCATTAGGGAACAAGGAAGTGAAGCCGCACGGCTTCACTTCCTGATTCCCTTACCGAGGACGGCGGCGGTAGCAGCCGAGAGCCGACAGACAGATCGGCTTCGGCTGCCGACATCACGGGCGCCCCGGACAGGCAAGTGTTCATATATTAAAAAAAGTCACCAGCTGCAGTATTTGTAACTGCTGGCTTTTAATTAAAAGTTTGGCGGAGTTCTGCTTTAAGATATCCCCACTCAAAGTTCAAGACGTCATATGACATCCTTGGGCTGGAAGTGGTCTTGAAATGCTGGGAGGGACCAGACACAAGTATGCAGAGTCATATTAGGAAGGATATATCGGCTTCTATTGTGGCTGCTGACAGCTGCTCAGGAGAAATTTCCACTCGATCTTTCCTCTTGTCGGATCGTCGTAAGATGATGACTGAGTGGATATTTACAACTCTCTGAATGTCCACCTGTGTGAGGGGAGAGAAAGACACAAAAGAATGAGAAAACATACAGAATACACTGTACAATTAGATAGATGGGTAAAGTGGTTGTAAACCTCAGACATGAAATATGAACAAATGTCTCCTCCAGAGTGTGTACTTGTCTCAGGCCAGAGCACCGAGTGTCATTTCTGTCTGCTGCCTCCTTCCTGTGCTATCAGCAGGAATCCCTTCTGACACGTTTTCCTGACACCAAGAAGAAAAATGGTGATAGGCTGTGTGCCCCGGAGCTCCCTCCCCTGTGATTGACAGCCTCAGCTCTGTTCAAGTGAAAGAGGGGGGGGGGTGTATCCCTTCCCTCCAATCAGCTCTCGGTGAGCTATGCAGAGTATCATTTCAGCTCTCTGCTCATTTTTTTTGAAAACTCAGACAAGCTGTATACAGTCTGGATTTTGAACAGATGTAAAGAAGAGAAGACTGCAGAAAAACAGATACAACTTATGTAGGAGGACTTGTTTAATCTCTGAGTGAGGCCAGTCACTTCACTGGGTGTATGTAAGGGATAACAACCACTTTAATATAACAATTTTGGCAAAGTATGTACGCCACCATTCTTGCTGGCCCACCGAGCTCACGGAACCTCCCCTCCCCCTTCACAGGACCCAGACAGGTCCCCTCCCCCTTCACAGGACCCAGACAGCCTGGACCTCTCACAGAACCGTGGCAGGTCCTCCCGGACCTCTCACAGAACCGTGGCAGGTCCTCCCGGACCTCTCACAGAACCGTGGCAGGTCCTCCCGGACCTCTCACAGAACCGTGGCAGGTCCTCCCGGACCTCTCACAGAACCGTGGCAGGTCCTCCCGGACCTCTCACAGAACCGTGGCAGGTCCTCCCGGAACTCTCACAGAACCGTGGCAGGTCCTCCCGGACCTCTCACAGAACCGTGGCAGGTCCTCCCGGACCTCTCACAGAACCGTGGCAGGTCCTCCCGGACCTCTCACAGAACCGTGGCAGGTCCTCCCGGACCTCTCACAGAACCGTGGCAGGTCCTCCCGGAACTCTCACAGAACCGTGGCAGGTCCTCCCGGACCTCTCACAGAACCGTGGCAGGTCCTCACTGAGCCCTGCCAGGACCTTCCCTCCCCCCACAGACCAGGCCCAGGCCTCTTACCTCTCCTATACAGAGTCCCATCACCTCCTCTCTCTCCGTGCTCAGGGAATGGGCCACACACACCAGGAAAGCATCCCCCTCCAGATGCACGGCCTGCACCGCCATTGCTGCTTTCTACACCACTTCCCTCACCGAGCTCTATCGCTGCTTGTACTGTTGTCCCTTGTCCGCCATTGTATCGTAGACAGCTAGGTAAAAGAACGCAGCTGTTGGCTGCAAGAAAATGGCCGGAGTTATCACTCCGCACAGAGAGAATCGGGGACGAGTTTTATTCTGCCGATGGGGCCGCATTTCCGCCATCTTGTTGTAGGCTGCCTAATAGAACAAACAGAGCGGCTGTCTCCATGAAAATGGCCGCCATCACAGCACTGGAAAGAGTGACGTGGGGACATGTTGTTGTCACCTCTGTGAATTCCTCTTCCGCAGTTGGCCAGGCGCCCCGGACATTGGGGGGAGCTGGAAGGAGATCTGGTGTTGTAGGTAGTGTGTGGGGGGATTGCAGACAATCTGTTCTGATGATGGGAAATGTTCGGGAATCAGCATGTATGGCAGGGCAGATACAATGTAAATCAATGGAGTCATCCATATAACCCATATCAGCTTTCCATTTCATAAGTCTTTTTTTTTTTATAACTTTCCTTAAAATAATTACTGTTGATCATCATGAATATCCTTGTTCAGGCACTTCCTGTTCTAGGGTGACAACACTCTGTCCCATGTGCTCCTGCGTTGTCACCCTGTCACATGACTTCCGATGTACACTACCAGTGGCTGTTTCAGCACACATTACAGAGGGATGGCCCAGTGTTGTCACCATCAGAAAACCTGTCCTGAGAGGTGCCAGGACCCCCCCAATACCAGGTACAGCCCAGACCCCCCCCCAATACCAGGTACAACCAAGAGACCCCCAATATCAGGTACAGCCAGGACCCCCCCATATCAAGTACAGCCCAGACACTCCAATATCAGGTCCAACCAAGAGACCCCAATATCAGGTACAGTCAGGACCCCCCCCCCCCAATATCAGGTACAGCCCAGACACTCCAATATCAGGTCCAACCAAGAGACCCAATATCAGGTACAGTCAGGACCCCCCCCCAATATCAGGTACAGCCAGGACCCCCCAATATCAGGTACAGCCAGGACCCCCCAATATCAGGTACGACCAAGAGACCCCCCCCATATCAGGTACAACTGATACCCCAATATCAGGTACAACCAAAAGACCCCCAATATCAGGTACAACCAAGAGACCCCCCAATATCAGGTACAGCCAGGACCCCCCCCCCCCCCCCCAATATCAGGTACAGCCAGGACCCCCCCCATATCAGGTACAGCCAGGACCCCCCCATATCAGGTACAGCCAGGACCCCCCAATATCAGGTACAGCCAAGAGAACCCAATACCAGGTACTTATAAAAATTAAAACCCGCGCTTACAGACTGTGCAGTGATAATTGATAAATAAATTGATAGCTCCGCAGCTGCTGCAACAAGAGGTCTAACACCTCAAAAAGGAAAAAACATTGGGTATTTGCAGCGCTTGCAGAAAAGTAAGTGAGCAAAGAAAATGTGTCACAAATGCTTGTAGCACAAACATCTATAAGTAAATAACTTATCTGACATATCAACAATTATGGTATAAAACAATAGTGATCAAACTTAAAGTTCATTATTAAATAGCAGTTATATCACTCCTGGAGAACTGAGTGTTTCCACACCAGAAATCAGTTGTTGGTTCCTAGATGAAAAAATCCCTTCTAATGGCCCCGCTCGTCAGATAGGGAAATAATAAGAGATCTCACCAACTAAAGTCCAGGCAGACTTCATCTCATGTAGATGGGCTCCATAGTGCCAGCAGCAAAGACATTTAAATGACCATAAGGAAAGAAAAGGAAAAAATACATGTGAGGTACCGCTAGTAAACAGACAGCATGGCGCTGCTCGCAAAGAGACTCACAGGACTGCAGTGATAAACGAGCGTCAGTGTTGTTTCCCGGGTACACAGCGTGCGTTCCACCGAAACCGGAAGTAGCGTCACTGGTTCTGAATTGGCCGGAAATGACGTCATTTCCGGCCAATTCAGAACCAGTGACGCTACTTCCGGTTTCGGTGGAACGCACGCTGTGTACCCGGGAAACAACACTGACGCTCGTTTATCACTGCAGTCCTGTGAGTCTCTTTGCGAGCAGCGCCATGCTGTCTGTTTACTAGCGGTACCTCACATGTATTTTTTCCTTTTCTTTCCTTATGGTCATTTAAATGTCTTTGCTGCTGGCACTATGGAGCCCATCTACATGAGATGAAGTCTGCCTGGACTTTAGTTGGTGAGATCTCTTATTATTTCCCTATCTGACGAGCGGGGCCATTAGAAGGGATTTTTTCATCTAGGAACCAACAACTGATTTCTGGTGTGGAAACACTCAGTTCTCCAGGAGTGATATAACTGCTATTTAATGAACTTTAAGTTTGATCACTATTGTTTTATACCATAATTGTTGATATGTCAGATAAGTTATTTACTTATAGATGTTTGTGCTACAAGCATTTGTGACACATTTTCTTTGCTCACTTACTTTTCTGCAAGCGCTGCAAATACCCAATGTTTTTTCCAATACCAGGTACGACCAAGAGACCCCCGCCCATTTTAGGTACAACTGATACCTCAATATCAGGTACAACCAAAAGACCCCCAATATCGGGTCCAACCAAGAGACCCCAATATCAGGTACAACCAGACCCCCCAATATCAGGTACAGTCAAGAGACCCCAATGTTAGGTAGTCAGGACCCCCCCCCCAATATCAGGTACAGCCAGGACCCCCCAATATCAGGTACAGCCAGGACCCCCCAATATCAGGTACAGCCAGGACCCCCCCCCCCAATATCAGGTACAACCAGGACCCCCAATATCAGGTACAACCAAGAGACCCCAATGTCAGGACCCCCCAATACCAGGTACAACCAAGAGACCCCAATATCAGGTACAGCCAGGACCCCCCAATATCAGTTACAACCAGTACTCCCACAGTATTGGGTACAGTTGGTATCTACCAATACCAGGTACAGCCAAGATCCCCAATATCAGGTACAGCCAGCACCCCCCCCCCCAATATCAGGTACAACCAAGATACCCCAATATCAGGTACAGCCAGGACTCCCACAATATTAGGTACAGCCATAACCCTCCAATACCAATTACAAATAGGACCCCCAATATTAAGTACAGCCATAACCCTCCAATACCAATTACAAATAGGACCCCCGATATTAGGTACAGGCATGGATGCTAATACAAGGTACATCGAGGACTCCTGCCATTAGGTACAGCCAGGACTCCCAATATAAGAACTACATCTATATATTGTGGATGAGGTTTTGTTCTCATACATAATAAGTGCTACATGATTAGTATATGTTAAGTCTTTACTGGCTTTTATTTTACTATTAAACTCACTCAATTTCTAACAAATTTTTAGGATTACCGAACCCTCACTTTGGGGCTGTGATGTCACAGAGGAAGGATCCGTGTCAGAAAGCTGCGTGTGCCATTCAGAAGTGTCTGCAGGGTACGGACCTCATAACATTCATACAATTATAAGGCTGTCCATACATTTTACAGTTTTCCAAAACCATATAAATAGGAGTCACACCTAAACACTTTCACTTTGTATGCAATCGGGCAGCCCCTTGCACTACATAGTTGACGGTATATCTAAATGAAAGTTAATAAGAAAATTGTATAATGTATGGCCAGCCTAAGTATAGGTGAAAACCATCTGTGTGTTGTGGTGCGTGTTGTTAAAAAAAATAATAATACAATTAGCACCTTTTTTTTCCCTCTGCCTTAGGCCCCTTTCACACTGGGGCGGGAGCGGCGTCGGCCGCTAGCAGGGCGGTTTTACCCCCGCTAGCGGCCGTAAAAGGGGTTAAAAACCTCTGCAGAGGCGCATTGCTGTGGTGCCCCATTGCTTTCAAGATGCTCTAAGATGCAGCTAGCAGGACTTTTTTTTTTCCGTCCTGCTAGCGCACCGTGCGTACGTGTGTGTGTGTGTGTGTTCAGCTCTGCATGCTCATCCTATAACAATATATAAAATTAAAGCTTAAAAGTGTTACTAAACCCAGGAGCCTGCATTCACTATATTTGCTCTCCCCAGGACCCTGCATTCACTATATTTGCTCTCCCCAGGAGCCTGCATTCACTATATTTGCTCTCCCCAGGAGCCTGCATTCACTATATTTGCTCTCCCCAGGAGCCTGCATTCACTATATTTGCTCTCCCCAGGAGCCTGCATTCACTACATTTGCTCTCCCCAGGACCCTGCATTCACTACATTTGCTCTCCCCAGGACCCTGCATTCACTATATCTGCTCTCACCAGAACCCTGCATTCACTATATCTGATCTCCCCAGGAGCCTGCATTCACTATATCTGATCTCCCCAGGAGCCTGCATTCACTATATCTGCTCTCCCCAGGAGCCTGCATTCACTATATTTGCTCTCCCCAGGAGCCTGCATTCACTACATTTGCTCTCCCCAGGACCCTGCATTCACTATATCTGCTCTCACCAGAACCCTGCATTCACTATATCTGATCTCCCCAGGAGCCTGCATTCACTATATTTGCTCTCCCCAGGAGCCTGCATTCACTATATTTGCTCTCCCCAGGAGCCTGCATTCACTATATTTTCTCTCCCCAGGAGCCTGCATTCACTACATTTGCTCTCCCCAGGACCCTGCATTCACTATATCTGCTCTCACCAGAACCCTGCATTCACTATATCTGATCTCCCCAGGAGCCTGCATTCACTATATCTGATCTCCCCAGGAGCCTGCATTCACTATATCTGCTCTCCCCAGGAGCCTGCATTCACTATATCTGCTCTCCCCAGGAGCCTGCATTCACTATATCTGCTCTCCCCAGGAGCCTGCATTCACTACATTTGCTCTCCCCAGGACCCTGCATTCACTATATCTGCTCTCACCAGGACCCTGCATTCACTATATCTGCTCTCCCCAGGAGCCTGCATTCACTATATCTGCTCTCCCCAGGAGCCTGCATTCACTATATCTGCTCTCCCCAGGAGCCTGCATTCACTACATTTGCTCTCCCCAGGACCCTGCATTCACTATACCTGGTCTCCCCAGGACCCTGCATTCACTATACCTGGTCTCCCCAGGACCCTGCATTCACTATATCTGCTCTCCCCAGGACCCTGCATTCACTATACCTGGTCTCCCCAGGACCCTGCATTCACTATACCTGGTCTCCTCAGGACCCTGCATTCACTATATCTGGTCTCCCCAGGACCCTGCATTCACTATATCTGCTCTCACCAGAACCCTGCATTCACTATATCTGATCTCCCCAGGAGCCTGCATTCACTATATTTGCTCTCCCCAGGAGCCTGCATTCACTACATTTGCTCTCCCCAGGACCCTGCATTCACTATATCTGCTCTCACCAGAACCCTGCATTCACTATATCTGATCTCCCCAGGAGCCTGCATTCACTATATCTGATCTCCCCAGGAGCCTGCATTCACTATATCTGATCTCCCCAGGAGCCTGCATTCACTATATCTGATCTCCCCAGGAGCCTGCATTCACTATATCTGCTCTCCCCAGGAGCCTGCATTCACTATATTTGCTCTCCCCAGGAGCCTGCATTCACTACATTTGCTCTCCCCAGGACCCTGCATTCACTATATCTGCTCTCACCAGAACCCTGCATTCACTATATCTGATCTCCCCAGGAGCCTGCATTCACTATATTTGCTCTCCCCAGGAGCCTGCATTCACTATATTTGCTCTCCCCAGGAGCCTGCATTCACTATATTTGCTCTCCCCAGGAGCCTGCATTCACTATATCTGCTCTCCCCAGGAGCCTGCATTCACTACATTTGCTCTCCCCAGGACCCTGCATTCACTATATCTGCTCTCACCAGGACCCTGCATTCACTATATCTGATCTCCCCAGGAGACTGCATTCACTACATTTGCTCTCCCCAGGAGACTGCATTCACTACATTTGCTCTCCCCAGGACCCTGCATTCACTATATCTGGTCCCCCCAGGAACCTGCATTCACTATATCTGCTCTCACCAGGACCCTGCATTCACTATATCTGATCTCCCCAGGACCCTGCATTCACTATACCTGGTCTCCCCAGGACCCTGCATTCACTATATCTGCTCTCCCCAGGACCCTGCATTCACTATACCTGGTCTCCCCAGGACCCTGCATTCACTATACCTGGTCTCCTCAGGACCCTGCATTCACTATATCTGGTCTCCCCAGGACCCTGCATTCACTATATCTGCTCTCCCCAGGACCCTGCATTCACTATATCTGCTCTCCCCAGGACCCTGCATTCACTATATCTGCTCTCCCCAGGACCCTGCATTCACTATATCTGCTCTCCCCAGGAGCTTGCATTCATCATATCTGCTCTCCCACAGTACACAGAAATTCAATTATTTTAGTAAATATAAACTGCTAAATACCCTTTCTCACCAGCAGTATATAGCAGTCATGTGACTTCTATCAGTTCCTGGTAAAGCTTGTAGGGGGAGTTTTCATACTGCACTGGCTGTCCTATCAGGATCCAGGACTAGGGTGACCACATTTCCGAACTGCCATTCAGGGACGCCCCCCGCGCCAGCCCCAAAAAAGATGATTTTTGATACTTTTTTTTGCCAGTGTTTGGAAAAACAAAAGCAAACAGTGGTCACCAGTTTAGACAGGTGATATACATTTTTTACATATATATTTTTTTATGCCCCCACTTGTAAACTTCATTTTTTTTTTACTGCCCCCCACTTGTCAGTCTCATTTTTTTTATTCCCCCCCCCCCACTTGTCAGCCTCATTTTATTGCCTCCACTTGTCAGCTTAATTTTTTATTTCCCCCCCCATTTGTCAGCTTCATTTTTATTGCCCCCCAGGACAGGGTCCCACTTTGTAAGCCTCATTTATTACTGTACTGTCCCCAGCCCCAGTTCTCCGACTTGTCACCTGACCTGCTCCAATCAGGTTCCATTTGCTCACCTTCTAATCTGGACTACTCTGGTGTGGTGGGTGGTTGAGCACCAGTCTTTGTTCCCTGGTCCAGGCTGGTGGGCCCCCCTCAGGCAGTCGGGCAATGCGCTGTGGGAGTCGGGACAGGAGGAGTCAGGCACTGGGTAAAAGCCTTGCTCCTCTCGGCATCGCTCTGAGAGACTCTGTGAATGTGACCTCACTGGTTGCTAGACGCCAGGCGGGGCGGCCCTAGCAACCAGTTTGGCAATTGTCTATTAGGGTGGCTGTGTGTCCTCATTTTATTCCAGGACAATGTATTGTCCCGGAATGAAGGTGCCCGGGACACAAATGCAAATTGCGGGACAATCGGGTACACGTGGCCACCCTATCCTGGACCCCTGACCCTGAACAGTGCTGATTGGCCCGGTGCTGATCACATGCACTTTCCCAAGGGAAAAAAACAAAACAAAAAAACACCTCTCTAGCAATACACACCAAACTGAACATATGCAGTCCGACTCCAAAGGCTCCGTCTTATCCGGAACACAGGGAACCTTCCCCACTGGCAGAACACAATGATCACTGCTGGAAGGTATAGCCACCGGCAGTGATTGGGTGGAAAAAAAAAAACCCTGACAGGCCGATTGTACTGAAGTTGATCGATGGACTGACTTCAGTACAACCAGCCTGCCCATAGATGGATCATTATTTGGCTGGTTCAGCAGGAATTTCGATCCGTCTATGGCTGGCTTAGTGGTTGTAAACCCTTACAAACTACTTTTTACTGCAGGTAAGCCTATAATAAGGCTTACCTGTAGCTACCCTGGATATCTCCTAAACCTACACGGTTTAGGAGACATCCCCTGTATCAGCATGTGCCGATGTCATCTGCACTGAACCAACAGCTCGTTCATGGCGTTGCTTCAGCTGACATGCCGTTAACCGGCGGCTCTTGCATGCATGCGCGGGAGTGACATCATCACGGTTCCGGCCAATCACAGCGCCGGAGCCTGCGATACCCGGAAATAACTCTGGGAGACACGTCGCTGGGCAGAGCAGTGTGCCGGGACCGCTGCTGGGGCTTCGATCTAAGGCGAGTATTTCATAATGAGCTGGTATGCTATGCAGCCATTGGCTTCCGCTGCTGTCAATCAAATCCAATGACGCGGGCGGCAGAGCCAAGTGCTGCCGTCTGTCTACGGCCACAGCAGCAGGACATGGGCGAGCACCCGCAGGGGTGTCCCGTCGGAGAGCACTTCTTTGGCGAGACACTCAAGAGGAGGAGCCAGGAGCACCGCTGAGGGACCCCAGAAAAGGAGGATCAGGGCCACTTTGTGCAAAACCAACTGCACAGCGAAGGTAAGTATGACATGTTTTTTTTTTTTTTTAAACACTGAACCTTTACAACCCCTTTAAAGCTGCAAAGGCACAGTGCCCCCATCATAGGCATCAGTGGGATGTGTTCACATGCTGTAGTCACAACACTATGCTCTGCTTCACACCCACAGCAAATATTATTCCCCTCCCTGGTGTGTTTGGCAGACAGCTCCACCATCAAACGCGACCGATTCAAGCGAATGGTCACGCGTCACAAACCCCCCCCCCCCTGCAACTGCATGCAATGCCATATTTGGAATTCAGCTTTAAAAATTACTTTTGAAATTACATTAAAGCAAAGTTCCGCCGAAAAATTATTTAGTCAGCAGCTACAAATACTGCAGCTGCTGACTTTTAATATTAGGACACTTACCTGTCCAGCGCGCCCGCGATGTCGGCACCCGAGGCCGACCCGATCCTCGGATGCTGCCACTGCCATCTTCGGTAAGGGAATCAGGAAGTGAAGCCTTGCGGCTTCACAGCCTGGTTCCCTACTGCGCATGCGCGACTTCACTGGTCCCTGCTGTATTTTGGGACTCGTGTGTCTCCCAGAAGACAGCAAGGGGAACGGACATGGCATAGATAGCTGTGGATTCTGCCAGCAGTCTATCGCCGGAAGTGGGAGAAAATACCTGTATTAGACAGGTATCTGCTCCCACCCCTGAAAGGTGCTAAATTAATGTGACACCGGAGGGGGGAATCCAAAAAGCGGAAGTTCCATTTTTGGGTGGAACTGCTTTAAGATGTTGTAGCTCGGTGGAGATTTTAGCGATTGGGTAAACTTGTAATAATTTTAAAACCATACATTGTTTTTTTTTTTTTTCATTTTTCTGTTGATAGCACACAAATACAAGGAGTCGCAGTGTCAGGCCGAGTTTCAAGAAATGCGGATTTGCTGTTCAAAACCAGTCAACCAAAATTCATTGTGTTGCTCCGGCTTTTCCGACCAGAAAACAAATGATGGAAAGACTGATAATGAGGCAATCAAGGAAGAACTCGGCTAGACAAGTTCTATATTGTACATAGAGTGGTGGAAGAAAATGTGATTATTTATGATGAAGTACAATGGAAGACTAAATATATTTTCTTTGTATATAATAATAAAAAAAAATGGTTTAGAACTTGTTACATTGTGTAATTTTTGAAATGTATAGATTGATTTTTACCAGCATTTGTGTGTCTACCATCTCTATACAATGAAATCCCACCTATACGCCGATGACACCCAAATCTGTCTGTCTACTCCTCACCTCACTCCTTCAGTCTCCTCTCCCATTACTAACTGACATCTCAGCATGGATGTCGCACCACTTCCTTAAACTAAATCTCTATAAAACTGAGTTACTAATATTCCCCTCTGCCCGTGCCCCCCATCATGACTTTTCCATCAAAATCAACAATGCAACCATCAGTCCCTCCCCTCGCGCCAGGGTACTCGGTGTAATCCTAGACTCTGCCTTATCATTTCAGCCTCAAGTCCAATCGCTGTCAAAAGTTTGTAGAATTCACCTCCAAACATCTCTAAAATTCGCCCCTTTTTAACAAATGAAACCCCCAAATTCCTCATTCACTCTCTTGTTATCTCTCGCCTTGACTATTGCAACTCCCTTCTCATTGGCCTGCCTCTCCATAGACTATCCCCTCTTCAGTCTATCCTGAATGCTTAATGCACAGTCGGCCAACTGTGGGTGTCGGTACATGGTATATCCCATATATGTTCCATCGAATACCTAATTTCTCTCATCACTTTTAATGTTAATATAAGTGACGATCAGTACCCAAATAAAGGAAACAGCTAGGTATATTTTGTATTTTTCGCCATTCTATAGTACTGGCAATATGGCGGCGTCCATATATATGTACCAGACTACAAGAAAATGGCCGAACAATCACTTCCGGTATTCACATATAAAAACATTACCTCAACAACCAAACAGGTTCCCCTGAAGAAGTCACGAGGTACGTGACGTAACGCCGTAGGGAGATTGAGAGGTACCGCAGACCGAAAGTACCCAGACGAATAGTAAGACGGCGATTGCACCGCTTAAGCGATCTTTGCTGGCTCTGTTCTTTTAATATGTACGAGCACTACTTATTTTAAATAAATTCCCTTACTTTTAACATTACTACACTATTGGAGACTCTCTCTGTACCTAATCCGGAGCCAATACCCCGCTTCCCCCCTCCCCTTTAGGATCACTACAGGGATAGTATCGGTGGAGGTGAGAAGGAGAAAGAAACACACAGAAACTTTGGAGGGATCAATGCAAAGGAGAGAGCGTATACAGATTTTGCCTACACTTGTATATCTGAAGGTAAGAGTCCTGTGAGACTTCAGTTTGGAGACATGGAATTTTCTTCTATATATTAGGACATTTACATATCCATTCATTGCATTCCAGCAAGGCTATCGGGTTGAGAGACTATATCTTCACCTTATTGTTCATCCACCATTTATATTTTTTTCACGAATATTCTTTCACTGGAATATTGATCTTATTTTGAATTATTTGATTGATTCATGTCCACGTGCATATTCATATTTTCACGTGTTGTGTATTGCACAGGCACTTTATTATCTCTTTTACATGTTCATATGCACATTTTATAGATATTAGTGATACTTTATGATCATTTTTATGTGTATTTCGTTTTCACTATTTGGTGTGTTAGTAAGCAGCACGGAAACATTTATTTTATCTTCTATCCTGAATGCTGCTGCCAGACTTATCCACCTTACCAACCATTCAGTGTCTGCCAACCCTCTCCTCCAATCCCTACACTGGCTCCCGATCACCCAGCGAATTAAATTCAAAATACTAACCACAACATATAAAGCCATCCACAACTCTGCCCCGAGCTACGTCATCAATCTTGTCTCCAATCATATCCCAAACCGCCCTCTCCGCTCTTCTCAAGACCTCCTACTGTCAAGCTCTCTCGTCTCCTCCTCCCATGCTCGTCTCCAGAGCATCTCCCATCCTCTGGAACTTGCTACCTCAACCTGTCCGGCTATCCCCTACTCTGGCTACCTACAGGCGATCCCTGAAAACTCATCTCTTCAGGAAAACCTATCACATCTCCAACTAATCTTTTACCACTTCCATCAGCTCATTCCCCACAGTTACAACCTTTCGTACCACTTGCCCAACCCTATTAGATTGTAAGCTCTTCTGAGCAGAGCCCTCTTAATCCTCTTGTATTTTATTGTAACTGTATTGTCACCCTTTTATATTGTAAAGCGCTGCGTAAACTGTTGACGCTATATAAATCCTGTATAATAATCAAAAGCCACCCACAAATGGATCGAAATGTCTCCAATTTTTTAACCATCTACGGCCGTTCCCATCTATAGCTGCGACTGTTGAAAAACCTTTATAGTTGATCAGTGGCTGCAGAGCAGTGTATTCTGATAGCTGAGAAATACTTGACAGCCTTCCCCTAGGGCAGGGGTCTCTCTAAACAAAAGGGCCAGTTTTCCATTCTTCAGAAGGGACAGACTGTGGCCAGTGACCGTAGACAATGTCCTGGTGTCAGTGCATCATTATTAGGGGGTGGAATAGTGCCCCCCCCCATCATAGGCCTCAGAGCAGTGGTCTCTAGCCTTTACCTGGCCCTTGGAGCATTATTCATCCCACTAGGACAAATGATTACTCCCACTAATGCCAGAAAGAAAAAAGAACATCTATGCCCACTCCAGCGCCCTGAGCGATCAAACTACACCACTCGGTTCTCAGAGCACCCTGAGCAGAGAGCTGGGGGGGGGGGGATCCTGACTCCATTGCCACAATCTTGCTTGCACCAGCTGTTTGATGCCAGCGGGGATTCAACTTGCTGAAAACAGGTCACAGGAGTGCAGAACGAAGTGCACTCTTGTGATCCATAGAAATACAGTCAGACACGCTCCCTTTTCATAAAACAAATAAGGTAGCCTGGCATAAACGCAAGATTACCAGATTGGAATTGCTAGTGTGGAAATGCTCTTAGAGATTTTCCTTTAGAACTGTTTTTGGATATTTTTTTGCATGGACCACCATCAGAGAAATAAGGGGGGAGGATGAACGCTTTGTGTTATGTAGTATGGAGCTTGCTCTGGTATTCGGTATAAAGTATAACAAACCAGCAGCTCTAAACGCCAGCAAAAAAGGAGCCCTTTTCCCTGAGCAAGCGAGGATGCAAATTTAAGGAGGGGGCAGTGAATGGCAAGCCTGGTCATGCGACTACTCAATTACTAGCTGATCGCCAATCACAGACCTGCACGACAGCAAGCAGAATACACCACAGACTCAATACCACATCCTATATTTTGTGAATGGACCATAAAACAGGCTGCTTTGTATGTACCCCACAATGCAGTATAAATAGGGGATAGCCTCTGTTATACACTCACCAGCCACTTTATTAGGTACACCTGTTCAAATTGCTTGGTTAGCAATTTGTCTTATCAGCCAATCACGTGGTGAAGACAACTTGCTTAAAGCGGAGTTCCACCCAAAAGTGAAACTCTCGCGTTAATCACTCCTCGCCCCCTTAAATGCCACACTTGGCACGTAATTTTTTTTTTTTTTGGAGTGGGACTCCGTCGCACTTCCTCTAGGCGATCTCCTGGGACACATGACAGGTCCCAGGAGATCGCCTGTCCACTCCGAGCGCGACTCACATGTGCCTGGCCGTGAAGCCGAAATCTGTCATGGCCAGGTGCCCAGTGTGAATGGGGCGCTGAGGACAGGAGTGACGCTCCATTTTTGCTGCATCGCTAGACCGTGGAACAGGTAAGTGTTTAACAAGTAGGAGGCATGCGCTATAGCCGAATTAGGGCTACAGGGCGGACCTAGAATGCTGCGTCCTCCCCTTTTCTCGTTCCAAGCATGCATCGGGGAACTTCTGTGCCCACCGCGTCACGGGTGCCGATGCACGTGCCTGGCGGCCTGCAATGTCCGTCAGGTACCCGTGATTGGCATTTACAGGGATGTGGATCTGTGTGTGTGTAAACGTCCTGTCAGGGAATAGGAGACCGATGGTGTGTCCCTTACATAGGAACAACAATCGGTCACCTCCCCCAGTCAGTCCCCTCCCTTAGGTACACTTAACCCCCTTCACTGCCAGTGTCATTTTTACAGTAACCCGTGCATTTTTATAGCACCGATCGCTGTAAAAATGACAATGGTCCCAAAATGGTGTCAAGTGTCCGCCATAATGTCGCAATATAAAAAACGGAAAATTTATTACCAAATACTTACCGTAATTTTCCTTTCCTGATAGACTCCATGGCAGACTACGTGTGGGTTAACCCCGCCTCCTCTCCACAGCTATAGGACCCCTTACCCATAAATTTGAGCTCACCTCCACAGACAGGTGTTCCGTAACTAGCCGACTCAAATTTCAACTCTCATATTTTTAATTCATGGGTGGGAACTCCGTCTGCCATGGAGTCTATCAGGAAAGGAAAATTACGGTAAGTATTTGGTAATAAATTTTCCGTTTTCCTGACAGACTCCATGGCAGACTACGTGTGGGGAAATAACTAGCCAATCCACATGGGAGGGTATGCTCGCTCAAAAAAAATATTTTAATCTTTCCCGTCAACTGACAGGATTTTTCGACCAAAATTAACAGAGGAAAGGGAAGCAGGCTCAATACAATAATGAGACATAAATGTATGAATAGAAGACCACAAGGCTGCCCTGCATATCTCTTCAGGAGCCACGTGTCGAGCTACTGCCCATGAGGCTGCCATGCCTCTGGTGGAATGAGCCGTCACGCCTCTGGAGGAGCCAAGCCCTTTGCCCTGTAAGCCTGTTGAATAGATTGGACGATCCAGGCTGCTATTGTTCTGGAGGAAGCCCTCTTTCCTTTGTTGCTACCAGTGTGTAACAAGAACAGGTAGTTCAAGCTTCTTAAAGATGAAGTGACTCACAAATATTCTTTCAGAGTCTCACCTACATCCAAGGGATGAACATCTGCTGATTCTGGAGAATTGAAAGTAGGAAGGACTATTTCCTGATTCTCGTGAAAAACTGACTTGACTTTTGGTTTAGACCCAAGCATGGGAATAAGGACCACTCGGTCCGGGAAGAAAGTCAAAAAGGGTTCTTGACAACGCAGGAAGCTTATTTCTGAAACCCTTTTGGCTGAAGTAATGGCCACTAGAAAGGCCAGTTTGATTGATAAGTCCTTAATAGAAAGATCCTTGTTGTTGAGTGCTGAAAGAGCATCAAGGACGAGCAGAAGATCCCATTTAGGGAATCTAGGTTTCCTCTGAGGCCTGATTCTCAAAGCCCCCTGAAAGGATTGTTGAACCAGGGGATGAGTTGCCCATGTTCCTGAAAATGCCGATAAGGCTGAAACTTGTCAATCAGTTCCCCCAGAGTACAAAGGAAGATCCAAGCCTGATTGTAGAAAACTCAAAACGTCTTGAACTCCAGGATTTCTGAAAGATTTTCCAGCAGAAGTCATGAAGCTGACAAACCTGGTCCAGATTCTGTTGTAGGTTTTGTTCGTGTTAGGCTTTCTGGAGCTCATAAGGGTAGCGATTACCCCTAAAGCACACCCAAGAGACTCTAGCGGGTCCCTGAAGCTCATCAGATTCAGGAGAGGAAACCATGGCCTGTTCGGCCAGTATGGTGCTATTGTTATCACTTCACCTTTCTCCAACTGGAGCCGCTGCAGGAATTTTTGCATGATCGGAGGTGGAGGGAAGGCATATGCCTTGTTGAATTTCCATTGGCTTGTTAATGCATCTACTCCGAAGGCTTGACTGCACCGACCTCGAGTGTAGTATCTGTCTACTTTGTGATTGCAGGGGGATGCAAACAGATCCACTTCTGGATCGATTCCCAACGATAGGATCCACTTGAATGTCTGTGTATGCAGTGACCATTCGTTGTTGTCTAGGTTGCTGCGTGACAGGAAGTCCGCTTGAATGTTCTGTTTCCCTGGAATGAAGACTGCTGTTAAGTTGAGTAGATTCCTCTGAGCCCAGGTCATAATGGGCTCGACCTCTTGGAGAAGGGCAGAGCTCCGAGTGCCCCCTTGTCTCTTCACATATGCCACAGCGGTGGTATTGTCCATTTTCAGTAGGACCGACTTCCCTTTCAGAAGGTGGGAGAAAGCGCGAAGGGCGCACCATGCCGCACGCAATTCCAGAACGTTTGACCCCGGAATGTGGAGATGGGCATCCCATTTGCCCTGAGCCAGTTCTGCTCCACAATGTGCTCCCCAGCCCGCATTGCTGGCATCGGATGAAACAGTCATCCATTGGATGGGAGCAAGGGAGTGGCATGTTAACAAGTTTTTGTGTTGAAGCCACCAGAGAAGACTGTTCCTCATTGACTGAGTAGTCCTGATCAGCTGATTGCGATCGTCTGTCTTCCATTGCTGAAGGAATCCTGATTGAAAAGGCCGAAGCCTCCACATTGCTCATTTGACCATGGGGAACGTGGCCACCATCGTGCCGATTATCTTCAGGCACTGCGACGCCCTTAGGTGAGAGTAGTCTAGGGCTAAAGATATTCTTACCCGAATGACCGGGATTTTTCTTCCGAAAGAGAGATGGTATTCTCTACTGTGTCGAATTGAGCTCCTAGGTAGGTTAGGCGTAGGGTCGGGTCTGGCTGACTTTTCTCTCGGTTTAGGAGCCATCTGAACTCTATCAATGTAGAGATCACTTGATCTTTGTGGATCAGCAGCTGCTGCTTGTCTTGGGACAGTAGTAGCAGCTCGTCCAGGTAATGATACAGACGCACACCCTGTATTCTGATAAGAGACACAATTACCGACAGTACCTTGGAAAAGACCCTTGGAGAGGTCGTTAGTCCAAATGGAAGACAAATAAATTGTAAGTGCTCTCGTTCGACCTGAAATCGAAGGTATTTGTAGAATTCTTCTGCCACGGGAACATGAAAATACGCGTCCTTAACATCTATTGAGAACAACCAGTCACCTGGTTGAACAACTTTTTGGATGGTTGAGAGTGCTTCCATCTTGAATTTCTCGTGCTTTATGTACCTGTTCAGGAAAGTGAGATCTATAACTGGACACCAAGAGCCTTTCTTCTTTTGTACTAGGAAGAGGGGGAAGTATACCCCTGGAATTCCTCGTCCTTTGGGACGGGCACCACTGCTCCTTGATCTTTCAGGGCATTCACATATGAAAGAAGAACTTGTTGTTTTTCTTCTGATTGAGGCAGTGAAGATTGCATTGGTCTGCATGGAGGGACTTTGGTGAAGGACCATGCGTGACCTGTTGAGACCGTTTTGATGGTCCAATAATCTGAGATCAAGGTCACCCAGACGTGCCGGCAGAGACGTAGGCGAGCCCCTACCCGACCGCTTGGGCAGGCCCAATCTCAAAAGGACTTGGTTGGCTCGCGCCCACCGGGCGTCTGTTTCTTGACAGATTTTTTGGAAAGATATCTGCCTATTCCAGTTTCTCCTAAAATCCCGTCCGGGCCTATAGGAGCATGCCTCTCTTGAACGCTCTGTACTGCGTCTCTGCTGAGGTTTTCTTTGGTTAAACGGACGTTTGTCCTGAGGGAGGAATCCCGACTTTCCGCCTGTAGCCTTTGAAATGGCATTATACAGTTTGTTTCCAAACAAGGAAGTTCCTTCAGAAGGAATTTTGCACCATGCCTGCTTTGAGGCAGGATCAACAAGCCAGGGGCGCAACCATAGTGCTCGTTTGGCTGTGACCGAAGATAGCAAGGATCTAGCCATCAAGCGGATGAGATCAATTGAAGCTTCTCCCAAAAAGGCGATAGCCAGTTTAAGTTCTTGCACTGCTGAACTTTGTGCCAATTCCTCCGAGACACCTTTCAGAACGGAGTCAACATTTTCCACCCAGGCCTCCATTGCTTTGGAGGTGACTGCAAGGGCTAGGGCTGGTTTGCAAGCCATACCGTTCAAGTTATATATTCTCTTAATGTCTTGGTCAATCTTTCAATCCAGACCATCTTTAAAAGATACAGTGTCATCTAGCAGGAGGGTGACATGCTTCGCTAGGCGCATTACTGCTGCATCCACGAGGGGAGCATTTTCCAAACCTTCTTATCCCCCTTGCTCCATTCTTCCTTAAACACTTTCAGCTCGGTGTGAAATTGGAACATTCTTTCCCCAGTTTCTTAAACAGTTCCCTTGTTTCTCTGGGGGGGGGGGCAGTGGTATCTTCCAACTTTAAGGTTTCCATCACTGCCTTGATCAGTGGAGAGACTAAAGCGTAGTCGAATCCCACTACAGAATTATCTCCCTCCATCTCGTCTTGCGAGGAATCACAGAATCATCTCCCTCCATCTCGTCTTGCGAGGAATCATGGGAGGAATCACAGAATCATCTCCCTCCATCTCGTCTTGCGAGGAATAATGGGAGGAATAATGGGAGGAATCATGGGGCTGGAATTGGCCGGAATCCTCCTGGGCCTCGTCAGCCAAGGAGCCAGACAAGGTGGTGGACTGGCTCCTCGTGTGGGGGGGGCATCTATTTCCATCATAGACTGCTGTACCACACGTTTAATAAGAGACTCAAGATTTTGATTTTTCGGTCTCTTTCTCACCGACCGCTCGGGCATAGCATGGGTCACACAGCGATTTGCCCTCTGGGATTCTAGTTTTACATCCCCAACAGGCTCTGTGATCAGAGCGATTATCGCGGTGGTGGTAGCGGTGACTTGAGGAGGAATGGGAACATCTCCTATATTTAGAGGGGGAATGTGAGCGTCCCCTATGATAGTGGGTCCCAGACGGAGTGTCACGTCTGGACCTGGAGGATGATTGGTGATGATGATGATGCAGCCTGGCAAGGTCCCTATCCTGTGACCGATGAACTGATGTAGCCGGGCTGTAAGAGATAATACAGACAAAGGGAGGGGGAGGAAGGTGGGCAGGTTGTAACCGTTAGCAACCACCAGAAAAAAATGACACCAAATACACCAACCCCCTACCCACTCCGCACAGACCTTGTGCGGGGGGGGGGGGGGGGGGGGCTGGCCACACGGCGGTGCAGATGAGTCCATGACGAGGAAGACACACAATGATGCATAACTCCACTACCTAGACTAAGGATAAGCAAATCAATGCAAGAACAGCGCAGAAAAAAAAAAAAAGTTTTTTTTTTTTAAACTGTCCCTTTAAGAGACACTAAGCATTACATTGCCAAGAAGTGCTTACCCCGTCCCGGTAGTATTGAGACTCCGGGAGGCTGCTGCTATATGCCCACAGGTTATCCCACCTGTATAGGGCTCCTCAGTGGTTTAAATCACCCGCCGGAATGACGTCATGGCCGGTCCCGCTGTGCGCATGCATCGGAGGGCCCGAACCTACTGCGCGGCCCCTGACCCCTCCGCCATACTGCGCATGCGCAAAAACCAAGCCTCGGTTTCACCGTGGCTCTGCGCATGCACAGACGATCAACAGGCTGGGATCAGGAAGGGAATGGCATCCTGGAACGCAAAAGCGTTCCACACATATACTAAGCTTAGCGGCGCTGTATGACAGAGAAAAAACAGCAGAGAAAGACATACAAACAAACAAAAACCATCTGCCATGGAAATAGAAAAAGTTTTCAGACCTTGCCAGCTGAGATCCACCGTCCGTCATGGTACGCTGGGGCCACATCCCTTCCACCATAGGGGTATCCATCAGCCCAAAACCACTCACCCGCTCATAGCTGGGCCCTGGGTGCACCGCACAACTCGTACCTGATCCGACAGACATCCTGGACTGCACCTGAATTGCATGATGAAGGTCCATGTGAGGAGGATAAAAAAGGAACACCTGTCTGTGAAGGTGAGCTCAAATTTATGGGTAAGGGGTCCTATAGCTGTGGAGAGGAGGCGGGGTTAACCCACACGTAGTCTGCCATGGAGTCTGTCAGGAAAAAAAGCTGATCGCCGCCATTACTAGTGAAAAAAAAAAGCTATAAAACTATCCCCTATTTTGTAGACGATATAACTTTTGCGCAAACCAATCAATAAACGCTTATTGCGATTTTTTTATACCAAAAAGAATCCGTATCGAAAGAAACAGAGAAAAAAATATATAATTTTTTTAAATTGGGATTATTATAGCAAAAAGTAAAAAAAATTAGTTTTCAAAATCACTGTTTATAGTGCAAAAAATAAAATTGCAGAGATGATCAAATACCACCAAAATAAATCTATTTGTGGGGACAATTTTGTTTGGGAGCCACGTCGCACAATTGTCATTCAAAGCTTGACAGCGCTGAAAGCTGAAAATTGGTCTGGGCAGGAAGGGGGTTTAAGTGCCCAGTAAGCAAGTGGTTAAGTCAGCAGCTACACTTTTTGTAGCTGCTGACTTAATAAAAGGCTGGAACTCCGCT
This sequence comes from Rana muscosa, assembly GCA_029206835.1. Classification (NCBI taxonomy): domain Eukaryota; kingdom Metazoa; phylum Chordata; class Amphibia; order Anura; family Ranidae; genus Rana; species Rana muscosa. The sequence goes on along the minus strand of CM055125.1, from coordinate 328,360,546 downwards.
TTAAGTTCAAACAGGCATCAGAATGGGGAAGAAAGGGGATTTGACTTTGAACGTGGCATGGCTGTTGGATAGGCTGCTCTGAGTATTGCTGGGATTCTCGCACAACCATCTCTCGGGTTTACAGACGATGGGAAAAATAAAATATCCAGTGATGGGCAGTTGTGTGGAGGAAAATGACTTATTGATGTCATAACGGGCAGACGGGTTCCAGATGATAGAAAAGGCAACAGTAACTCAAATAACCACTTGTTACACCCAAGGTATGCAGAATACCATCTCTGAACATGCAACACATCCAACCTTGAAGCAGATGGGCTACAACAGCAGAAGACCACAACGGGTGTCACTCCTGTAAGCCAAGAACAGGAATGAGGCTACAATTTGCAAAGGATCACCAAAATTGGACAATAGAAGATTGGAAAAACGTTGCCTGGTCTGATGAGTCTCGATTTCATCTGTGACATTCAGATGGTGGGGTCAGAATTTGCACATGGATCCATCCTGCCTTGTATCACCGGTTCAGGCTGGTGGTGTAATAGTGGGGGGGTATTTTCTTGGCACTTTGGGCCCCTTAGTACTAATTGAGCATCATGAAAACCCCCACGGCCTACCTGAGTATTGTTACTGACCATGTCCATCCCTTTATGACTACAGTGTCCCCATCTTCTGATGGCTCCTTCCAGCAGGATAATGCACCATGTCACAAAGCTCCAATCATCTCACCACTGGACAATGAGGTCACTGTCCTCCAATCATCTCACCACTGGACAATGAGGTCACTATCCTCCAATCATCTCACCACTGGACAATGAGGTCACTGGATTCCAATGGCCTCCAGTCACCACATCTTAACCAATAGACCAGTGGTTCTCATCGGTCCTCAAGCACCCACGCCACAGGCCACGTTTTGGGAATTTCCCTGAGATAAAATAGCTTTTATCAATACAATGGGGGTTATTTACTAAATCTGGAGTGCAAAATCAGGCTCCTTCTGTATAGAAACCAATCTGCTTCCAGCTTTTTTTGTTGCCAAAGCTTAAAGCTGAGGAGTTACACCCAAAAATGGAACTTAAGCTTTTCAGAACCCTAGCCCCCCCCCCTCCAGTGTCACATTTGACACCTTTCTGGGGAAGCAGATACCGGTCTAATACAGGTATTTTGCTCCCACTTCCGGGCATGGATACCCAAGCTACCCGTAGGTATCTACGCCCCTTACTGTCTTCTGGGACCTGTGGTCTTTCCAGAAGACCACAGGGACCAACCAGGAAGTGAAGCCACAAGGCTTCACTCCTTGATTCCCTTACCAAAGATGGCAGCAGCATCCGACAGACGAGGGGTTAATCGGCTTCATGTGCCGACATCGCAGGGGCCCTGGACAGGCAAGTGTCATTTTAAAAATAAAGTCAGGAGCTGCTGACTTAGAATTAAAAAAAAAAAAAAAAAAATTGGCGGACCTCCACTTATTGAAAAAGCTGAGGATTGTGTCTATGCAGAAGTGAGCCTGATTTTGCACTCTGCAGATTTAGTAAATAAACTCCAATGTCATTGATATGGATTTAAAGCAGCAGTGCAAAATAAGATGAAAACAAGGTCCGTTGGGGGTACTTGAGGCCGAGAAGCACTCCAATAGAGCACCTTTGGGATGTGCAGCCGACAAATCAGCAGCAACTGTGTGATGTTATGTCACTATGGACCAAAATCTGAGGAACGTTTCCAACACCTTGGTGAATCTATTCCACGAAGAATGCAGGCAAAAAGGGGTCCAACCCACTACTAGCAAGGTGTACCAAATAAAGTGGCCAGTGAAAGTACATTGGCCTGCTCAGGGTTAGCCGTCATCCCGGTGGCGTAGCCACTTTACTACACGCAAGGTTAAGCAAATCATGTAACCATAAGAAATAAGACCAAAAACTTTAAACTTTAGTAATTTTTACTAAAATATGCAAGAAAATTCATTGCAGGTGGACTTTAATGGTCAAACGTAAAAAGAGAGCTTATTGTAATCCCAACCTTAAATGAAAAAAAAAAAAAAAAAATATGGGGAGCGGGGGGGACTGTACAATCCTTAAAACAGGACAATGAGTATTATATCAAGGCCTTGGCAGTACAGGACCTGGATATGCCGTCCACCATGGTGAACTTCATTATAAAGTCTGATCAGTCCTCTTCTCTGTGTTTCTTCTTTTTCTTCTTTGCACTTTTGCTCACCTATTAAAAAAAAAAATAATAAAAAAAAAAGCACATTAAGACGATAAGATTCCAAAGTTTTAGGAGGCCCCATAATCTGACTATTCATGGTGCTCTGACAGCCCTGCCCCTCCAGCATAGTAGATATTTTTGCAAGCAGCTTAGATTTGCACTGCACTGATGTGAACGGCACCAATTGAAAAAAAAAAAAAATGTTCATTTAATGACTTGCGAATTTGAGCGATTGCAACGGCTCAAATCCGTAAAAGAATTCACAGCAGTGTGAACCTAGCCCCTTTCTGAGAAGGTGTTTACAAGTTAAAACAGTTTTGCTAGAAAATTACTCAACTCCCAAACATACTTTTTTTTCTAATACCCTAGAGAATAAAATGGCGGTTGTTGCAATATTTTGACACACCGTATTTGCACAGCGGTCTTACAAGCGCACTTTTTTTGGGAAAAAAATACACTTTTTTGAATTAAAAGATAAAACCGTAAAGTTAGCCCATTTTTTAAAATATTGTGAAAGATGTTATGCCGAGTAAATTGATACCCAACATGTCACGCTTCAAAATTGCGCCCGCTTGTGGAATGGCGACAAACTTACTCTTTTAAACGTCACCTATGGAGATTTTTAAAAGTAAATAAAAAATCTACAGGTTGCATGTTTTGAGTTAGAGGTCTAAGGCTAGAATTATTGCTCTACCGATCGCGGAGATACCTCACGTGTGGTTTGAACACAGTTTTCATATGCGGGTGCTGCTCACGTATGCGTTCGCTTCTAAACGCAAGCTCGGCAGGACGGAGCGCGTTTCAATTATTTTACCTTTCATTTTTACACTGTTCTTTATAAAAAATAAAATACACCACTTTTATTCTCATTACAAGGAATATAAACATCCATGCTAATAGAAAAAAATATGAAAGGTCATCTTAAATGAGATCTGGGGTAAAAAAAAAAAAAACGACCTCAGATCACGCATTTACACTAAAATGCAATCCCGCTGCCGATAGGTGATCTTGTGGCAAATTTGCCGCAGAGACCACTTTTATCTTAAACCGGACCGTTCACTGAACATACCTGGGTTAGGGTAGCCAGCTGCTGCCATAACAAAGATATCCCTCTTCAAAGTGCCGACGTATATCAGCGCGAGCCGGTCCAGAAGTTAAAGCGGAGTTCCAGGCTATTTTTCGTTTAATAAAAGTCAGCTACAAAAAGCATAGCTGCCGACTTGTAAACAGCCAATTACCTGTCCCACAGCCCAGCGATGCGGCCGCCCGAAACCTCACTTGTGACTTCACGGCCAGGCGCTCTTCTGGGACCTGTCACGTGTCCCAGGAGATCGTTTAGAGCGAGGGGGAGGAGTCACCTAGGCAGGCCGTAGGAGGAAGCGGGACAGGAAGTCCCCTTCAAAGATGCCACTCCCCCAAAGAAAATTACATGTTAAATGTGGCGAGGATTGCTTAAAGTGGAAGTTCCACTTTTGGGTGGAATTCCGCTTTAAAAGCTCAGCAAGCATCCTGGAGATTTTTTTTAGAACCACCCCCCCATAGAATGTCCCAGTAATTACCTTTGGAGAGTCTTCTGACACCACTTGTTCCTCTTGTGCTTCTTGGTGCTTTTTCTTTTTTTTCTTTTTTACCGAAGTGCTTTCATCAGCCTCTTCTGGCTCCTCCTGCAAGAGAAAAAAAATTAAAATAAAGACATACAATCTCTGAGTGAGAAAACAATGCAGGCCTAATTTAGAACATACTGGTAATAGAACTGCTACAGTTTTGTTTACTTTGCTGCAGGTAGATGAGCCCATTCCATGGAAATCAAAACCAATCATGCCAATACTTTTATCAAGGACACCACCCAGTGTGTAATTAAAAGTAGTTCCATGGGCTGAATTTCATTTTTTTTTTTTTTTAACCTTAATTCAGGGGTAGGCAACCTGCAGCACTCTAGCTGTTGCAAAACCCCTGCTTAGTGCATGGATCTCTCCCCCCCACCTCAACTGAGCGTGATCAAGCGATGTGCATGAGCAGCAGCTCTCCCTCCTTTTTGGCTCAGACAGCTGCAGGAGCAATTGGCTCCCTCTGCTGTCAATCACAGGTAGTGGGGGGGAGAGCTCTGTGCATCTATGTACACAGTCGGCTTGGGAACAAGCCCGCACGAGTACCCCCATAAGTAGACTGGCTATAGTAAATACCAAGCAGGGAGAAGCCAGGAGCACTGGCGGGGCACCCTAAAATAGAAGGGTCAGGGCTGCTCTGTGCAAAACCACTGCACAAAGCAGGTAAGTAACAGGTTTGCTGAGGATTTACAATCCCATTAAGCAGCTTAGGGTCCATGAAAAAAAAACACCGCTTTAAAAGCAGAGCTTTTTTAGTTTTGGTTTTAAAAATGCCTCCCCCCCCCCCGATAGTGCGCCCTGGTGGGCAGGTCTTCCCAGAACTGGATGGCCGCGCTGTAGCAGTCTTTTGGTGCAGTCAGCAAGTGGTTGAGAGAAATCTGTAGTAGGTGTACACAGACTCATCCGAGCAGCAAATTTTCACAGATGTACTGTATATACTCGAGTATAAGCCGACCCGAATATAAGCCGAGGCACCTAATTTTACCACAAAAAACTGGGACAACGTATTGACTCGAGTATAAGCCTAGGGGGTCCATGTGCATGCCTCACTGTGTCCATGCCTCACTGTCACTGTGTCTATGCCTCACTGTGACGACTGATGTTTAACATTGGAGTCTATGGAGGGGGTGCTCGACTTAAAAAAATAAAAATAAATCGGTGCTCCCTGGTACACTTGTAGAGGAGGGGTTGGGCTACATGTGCCAAGTTTGGGGTCCAGGGAACATACGGCCGGCCAGTACCGGGTCCCCAAAATCACCAGAAAAATTACCGTTTAACATTGGAGTCTATGGAAAGGGGTGCCCGGCTTTGAAAAAAAAAAATCGGTGCTCCCCGTCCCAAGGACACCAAACTTTGCACACTTGTAGAGGGGTTGGGCTACATGTGTGCCAAGTTTGGGGTCCAGGGGACCTACGGGTGTCTGGGATCAGGCGCACAAAGTTAAAGTCGGAAACAGACTTGAGTATAAGCCGAGGGGGGGGGGGGGGGGGGCATTTTCAGCACAAAAAAAAAAAAAGTGCAGAAAAATTCGGCTTATACTCGAGTATATACGGTACTTTGCTATAAATGTTTCAGATTTTTACCTTAATTTCTACTTCCTCCTCTTCGGCTGGTGCCTCCTCTGCCTGCTTTTTCTGGAAGACACAGGACAGGATTTATGGAGTTATAAGGGTGCCAACAATATTCTCACACTCCATTCCCCCCCCAGCTAGGGCTGTACTTTAATAAAGAATCTCATAAAATTGTTCTACAAGTGCACTAGAGGGCAATTTTTTTATTTATTTTTTTAAAAGGATTGGCACCATTTTACAGAAAAAATTTAATAAATTTGGCACGAAAACAAATAGTGAAAAAAATGGATCCAGCCAATACCACCGACACTTGGGTGAGAGCAGTAAATCAGGTCTTACCACATGAAAGAATAATGTATGAACAAAGGGGAAATGTGTAAAAATATATGGGAAAAGTGGAGTAGATCTTAGATTATATCATCATGTGAAATTTTCTTCACACAAATAGAGCTTTCTATTGGTGGTATTTAATCACTCCTAGATTTATTTTTTTTCCCCCAAAAAATTACTTGAAATAAGTTTGTCAGTAAATTTTGCAAATACGTCACTCTCCTTCACTGATGGGCACCGATAGGCAGCAGTGGTCGCCAATCAATTGTAATCAGGACACTGATAATCGGTGCCTTGATTACATACCTAGTTGTCCCCTGTGAGGAGATGCCGCCGATCGGCTCTCCTCACTGACAAGCGAGGAGCCGATTACCGGCATCTCCGTGTTTACATGTGACCAGCCGATTGTCAGCCGATCACATGGTTAAAGAGCCGCAGCCCTTTACACAGATCGGGGTCGCCCTGTGCACTAGCAACAGGGCACAATCACCGCACTGCACGAGAACAATCGTCGTATGACATCCACCCAGAACAAGAGCCACACACCGCCCAGCCATCATTTGACGGTGGGCGGGCGGGCAAGTGGTACAAAAAAAAAAAATAAAAAAAAAAAACGTACCTTTTTCTTTTTGGTAGGCTTTGGAGTTGCTGCTTCGCTGTCCGATTCACTTGCATGCTTTCGCTGCAAGAAGCAAAAATGTGTTTTAGCCATAGTCAATTTTTTTAAAAATAAAAACCTGATTGTCTCTACAATTTTAGTTTTATCCCATTAAAGTGACCGGACACAAACATTCCTATAACCAAAGATACATACAAGACCACCATGCACTGCTCTAAAACAATCGATTACCTCAGCTATGTCAACAGCATGGATAGAGAAATCTCCACTGCCTGGCACCATCCCCCAGCAGCCACTCTCCATAATACCCAAACAGTGAGGTCGATTTACTAAAGCTGGAGTGTACAGATCTGCCTAGAAACCAATCAGCTTCCAGGTTTGTTTGGTCAAAGCTTAAATTGAAGCAAGCCGATTGGCTACCGTGCACAGCTGCACCAGATTTTGCACTCTCCAGTTTTAATAAAAATCAACCACAATGACTATCCGATAAGATGTAGTCATTTAATCAGCTGATGGTTTTGCGCTTCACTTGATTTTTAAATCCATGTATTCAGCCTTGTGGTGCTTGCAGGGCCACCCACAGCTCAAATTTCATTGGCATTTAAATGTTTAAGACTAAACATTACACACTCGTCAATTATGTGAGCTACAAGCCTGACAGAGGAAGCACACTGCACCTCCCCCCAATGGACAGCAGCCAATCTCTTTTGCAGGATGACTCCCCCATAATACCACAAGCAGATGAGAGGGGGATAACTTCCTGCTGGAATCAAGTCTGCAATATCACCGACACATACCTTAGAAGGCGCAGGAGTTTCTGGCGCAGGAGTCTCTTGTTTCGCCCTGGCACTACAAAAGAAAAACAAAAAAATTTTTGGTTTTAAAAATAAACCCTTGCAAGCATCTGTCACCCTATTGGGGCTACACATTTAACTCAACCCCCACCACCCAATTTTACTTGGTTTCCTGCATTGCAGCTGCCGCACAATTCATGCGACCGTGTGCCTGACAATCTGCTGCCAGACCCAAACAATGCACCACAGGAGGAGCTTCAATGCTCCCTTCTACCCAAAAAAAAGCTTACAGGGGGACTTTACAACACTGCTGGGCACACATTCCATGGACCACCCATTACCCATAATGCACGCTCCATGGACCACCCATTTCCCGCAGCGACTGCACCATTACCTGTAATCCACATATTCATCCCGCCATTGATTTGGAGTATTTTCATTGGCTTTGCCGTGTTTGTCCAGCAAACCTTTCTGAATCATCATCTTCTTCTGACTTGCCTAGGAATATAAAGGTCAAATGATCATTATAAATTTCTTAACCGTGCACTTTGCTTCCTCTATGAATTGCTGCCATCTACAAAAAAACAAGTCCATTTCTACAAGAGCCATCAGTTATAGGGTGATAGATGAAAGTCGTCATTACCAAAGATTCACGGATCTGAATCTACATCATTTGGCTCAAACTGCTTTTGGTGTACCCTACAAGCCTCTAGAAAAAAAAAAGCAATTGTATTCCTACCTTTGTATGCTACAAATGTCAAATTTAATGCCGTGTGTTGTATATGGAATTATATTCCAAGGGTATAAAGCATTCACACACACATTGTTAAATAATTTGTAATATATATATATATATATATATATATATATATGTATGTATATATACACACACATATACACACACACCTATATACATTGTGTAAAGGGGGAGGGGAAAAACACCTTGGCACCAGCTCCTCTTGGCCCTGGGTTTGATGCCAGGTGGGCGTGGTCTCCCATTATGAGACCGTGATGGCCTGTCACATGATTGGAAAGTTCCCGATTGCAAGTAACGATCAGGAACGGTTAGCCGCCGGTAACGGTGCTAGGAGCACATGCTCTCGGCACAGCTGTTTATCTTTAGGTGCACATATATGCGGCCTCTTGCCGTTAAGGTCCGCCCACCAAGAGGCCGCATATATGCAAACGGCTGGCGAGGCGTTTAAAACTACACACTATACACCACCCTAAATGCAAAATGTTTAGTCTCACCTTAGGACCCAGGCCCCACTTGCGTGGATAAATGTCCCTCTCCATAATGACGCGTTTAATCTTTGCTACAATACCATGGTCACACGTAGAGATCACCGCAGTCGTCATAAGGGCAGTAGCTGTATTCCATTAACAAAAAAAAAAATGTAAGTTAAAAAAAAATTTAATAAAATTATTACATAAATCAAAGTTGGTCTTCAGCATTGAGATCAGATGGTTTATTTCATCTTTACCACATCAGACATCTTGTCCAATCTTACCCGTGTGCACAATATACTGCAAAACGCAGCACACGTGCCAATAGGAAGAAGGGTTCTCAATTCCAAGGAATAAAAGAACAAGTCAAGTATGTCTGCAGGCTCAGAGAATGGATAAACTTTGTCATCATTTCACAAAACACATGCATTGGAGGTTTGCCAATATACACAGTATGGCCAAAAGTTTGTAGACACTCGTTCTGGTAATGCTATAGCCTACAAGAGACATTTTAGACAATTGTGTGCGTACAACTTTGTGGAAACCGTCTAGGGAAGAACCTTTCCTGTTTTATCACAGCTGTGCACCAAGCCAGCCCCAAAAAGACATAGGAGTTTACTTAACTGGAGTGCGCAAAATCTGGTGCAGCTGTGCATGGCAAGCCAATCAGCTTCCAAATTCAGAGTGTTCAATTCTTTGAGTAAAAAATAAATGGAAGTCTATTCGCTTCCATGCAGAGCAGCACCAGGATTTTGCAGTCTTTAGTTTTAGTAAATCATCCCCATTTGACCAGTTTGGTGCAGACAATTGAGTAGCCTGACCTCAAACCCATTTGGAAATCTTTAGGATGGCACATTTCCTCCCACCTAATTTTAATGAATCTTACTCCCGTGATTGGCAACATCTTATGGTTTATCGATTTGATACACTAGGTTTGGTCTAGGGGCACCTGGGATTCCCTCCTTACCACATTCTTGGTCATCTCCTGCTACTCTTATGGCTCTGCTCTATAGGTAGCCATTTTTTTCTGTAATTCACTACTGCACCTTAGTATGCTCTCATGCGGCGCCCCAGATCCTCCCCACACTCCTTGGCCACCAAGTTGTGTAAAGTTGACTTGTTCGATATAGTGTCTTAATGTAAATTTAGGCAATCTTCACATGATCTAGATCAGTGGTTCTCAACCCTGCCCTCAAGTACCCACAACAGGCCATGTTTGCTGGTACTCCATCTTGCACGGGTGCTTTAAATCAGAGTCTTTGTAATTTAGGAGAGTTATTTTATCTAAGAGAAATTCCCAAAACACGGCCTGTTGGGGGTGCTTGAGGACCACTGATCTAGATTGCTAGACTTTAGGTTTTACCCTTTGATACTAGTTATGCATTTCATTTCTATATGCATGTAGAATTCCTCATGTTTAATGGCCATAGTTAATGCTGTGCTACTTATTTTTCCATGCATGGACCGATGTTTGTATCACCCTTTCCTGATTAAATACTTTGATACAGGCATATTAATGCCTATGGTTTTGGAATAGGATGTCTAACTTTTAAGTAAAAGGTGGTGTCCAAAAACATTTGGCCATATATTACGCACCTAAAACTGCAGCACGCAGGATCTGGTTCAACTGTGCATGGTAGCCAATCAGCTTTTCTCTTCAGGTTGTTCAATTAAGCTTTGACAATTAAAACTGGAAGCCGATTGGCTACAATGCACAGCTGCACCAGTTTTAGTAAACCTTCTCCCTATATATTCAACTTACCAATGCAGATTGCCTCTCCTTTGGTTGTGACCACCACGATATCCTGATTGATTTCTATGCCATCTTCATATCTCAGAAGTCCAGGCAGCATGATCTTTGCCCCATAGCATATAGCATTAACCTGCATTAAAATAGAAAGCCACCATGAGAAGGGAATAAAAAAAAAAACACACCATTTGATGCCCACCTTCCATGTCCAATAAGACAAAAGAAAAAAAAAAGGGGGGGGGGGGGGGGGAGAGAATTTTTTTTCTTCATTAACAAAGTGAATAGTAATATTGTTTATTTTCTTAAATTAGGTGTTGGAAATTAAATGTATATAAAACACACACACACGATTTCCATGTCCAATACTAAAACTACAGCTTACCGCACTGTCCTTCATAACTAGTCTTTTATGGGATACCATCAGCTTTTCCAGTGGAAAGATAACCCTACGAAGGTAAGTTTCATCTTTATTGTTGTCATATTGCCACTGAGCATCCAACACGTCATGCATCGTGACAAGGTTATCCTAGATAAGATAAAAACAAGCTTCAAATCTGAGATTGATAACATTAAATTTGCTCAATAAGTTGTGTCAGCTCCAGGCAAGACCCAAATAAGGGCCTAAAGTCCTGTAAGCTTGTTACTGTCCCAAAGGTAAATTACCAGCCCCAGGGAGAAAGCCTGCAGCTGAACTCAACACTTTTGGGGTGAATAATGTCAGATGTGGTGGTTACCTTTTCACCCATAACCCCGGAGCGAACTCTGCGCAGTTCCTGCATCTGTCCTCCAACCCCGAGCAGCAAGCCCATGTGGACGCAGAGAGTACGGATGTATGTTCCAGCTTCACAGCTCACCCAGAATATACCTTGGGAGTGAACAGGAGAAAAAAAAAAAAAAAAAAAGTTAGAGCAAGGTTTTCACCAAGTGGAAAAAAAAATCTGGATTCCTAGCAATCAAAAGCCATCAGTTATTGGGTGATAGATGATAGTCAACATCACAAGTTCATGAAAATCTAAACTCATCATTTGGCTTATTTTATCAAAGCTTGCATGAATTTTCATATTTTTATAAAAAGAGCAAACTGCTTGTCGTTTATAAAGTGTAAATTAAATCAAGTACCCGTTTCTGCCCACAATTCAAGATCAACTATCCAAATTATAGAGTCGTGGCATCAACTGTGCACCAAGGACTTTATTTTTTTTTATTAAAGGAAAATAAATCTAACCAGAGCACACAGCAATAAAAACTGTCAGGTGCTCTAATCAATCTCCATTAATCCAAAACAAGAGGTTTTGCCTTTAGTTATACATCAGAGTCCACGATGGGCTAGATGTGTACATTGAACCACTTCAATACCACGCCATAGCCGAAAGACTGCTGCAGTGCGACTGTTCTGGGAGGGCGTCCTCCCAAAACACGCGACTACCGGGGCACCCTGTGATCGATTGCCACCTGTGACGGAGGCAGAAGAACTGCTGGCAGGGTAAGGGGGCTCTTCCAGACAAACAGTTGCTACAACCAGTATCCCCAGATCATTTACCTAGCCGGCGCTCTGGATCATATTCCACGAGTTTGCTCTCGTAAATTGTTCTGACACGCAGCTGTCTTTTCACAGCAGCTATTAGAGGAGGTCGCTGGAAGAGGGCACCGGTGAGCGTCTCCAGAGCCTGGATACAAATGGGGAAAAAAAAAAAAAAACGTAAAGTAAGATTACCAATTAAATGAAAACTTTCCGTTAATCCTCATTATACATCTCCAGCGTTATCAGAAAGCAAGCCTCATCTTGACCATAGGCCATATTCTCCTGCTCCTTTGCTCACCCAAGGTCCCCGTCACACTGCAAAACGCAGCGCAACAAGTTCCAGAGTGAAGAGCGCACCCGTTTCCGGGTTCAGAGAAAGCCACAGACTCAGAGAATGGATAAACTGTGTCATCACATGTACTGGAGGCTTAAAATATACAGCCATGAAAATACAGAATGTAAAAAAAAAAAAAAAAAAAAATGAATGTCCAACTCCTTACCCGTGAAAGCTGCAGCTCGTTCTCCAGAGCATTGTGAAGTCGCACAATACCAACATATTCTTTGCCTAGGAACCAGAAAGGGAGAATTAACCACTTGACTTCCGGAAGATTTACCCCCCTTCATGACCAAGCTTTTTTTGCCATACAGCACTGCGTTAGCAATTTTGCTGTCATGCAATACCCAACTAAAATGTAATCCCTCCCCCCACAACTAGAGATTTCTTTTGGTGGCATTTGATGACCTCTGGTTTATTTTTGCACCATAAACAAAAATATACATACAATTTTTTTTATTGATATGTTTTAGAGCAGAAAGAAAAAAAATCTACCCACACAATTTTTATATATAAATATATATTTTTACTTTCTGCTGTAAAACATATCCAAAAAAACATCAATATAGGCCAATTTGTATTCTGTTACTTTTTTTTACCAAAAACAAATTCTATTGATTGTAGATGCTATAACGTTGGCATAAACCAAACTGTGGGATATGTTTTTTTAAATACTAGTAATGGTGAGGATCCTCAACCTATAGCAGGACTGCAATATTGCAGCGGACAATCGGACACTAACACTTTGTGGAAATCAATACAGCGATTGGTGCTTTAAATATGCACTGTACCAATGACACTGGCTGGGAAAAGGGTCAACTGTGCCTAGCCAGTGTTTGTGTAATATTGTGCTGCTTTTACTAAGGGAAGATAGATTCTAGCCCCAGCTTTGCAGGAACACAGAATCCATCCCTCCCCTGTCAGAACTGAGATCTGCATTGTTTACATAGGCAGATCACCGTTGTGTGTCACAGACGATCAGTGGGTGCCGGAGGACATAAAGGGGCCAGGACCCGCAGAACAACTTCTGCTATGCCGCCAAGAGCCAGCCGCCCCCGCCTCCTCCACAGCACTCCAGAGAAAATAAATAAAATGTCCTGATGACCGCGCCAAAAACACATTTGATTTTACCATGCGTATGTTGTGTTTTTCATAGGTCACTCGACTCAAAACCACATAAAAAACACGGGTGCATTATTAATGCATTTCAACAAGGTGTTTGAGTTTTTTTTTCTAATGACCAAAAATACAGCAAGCGGGATGCATTATCCTTAAGCTTTTCTAGCGCTAAAGGTACCGATAAGAGCCTACAATTCATAATAAAAACGAATACATTATAGAATAGAGATTAAATATATATAGGATATTTATAGAATATCAAAAATTAAATATAGAATATATAAATGAAATGGAGAATATATACAATATTAAATATACTTTTTTAAACTCATTTTGAGAATTTTTGGTACCCAACATTCAGTTTGGTGCCCCGCTAGTCCCCCCCCCCCCCCCCGGTGACAAGTACCATAGAAAATAAAAACCTCACCTGCACTCTGCTGCGATTTGACAAGGCGAGTTGCGCGGTCAATGCAGACAATTAAACATCCCGTCACCTTCGGGTCCAACGTTCCACTGTGACCCGTTTTCTCCACACGTAGAATTCGGCGGATCCATGCTACAACCTCGTGTGACGACGGATTGGCTGGTTTGTCAAGGTTTATGAATCCTGTTCTGAACAGTAATGGAACCCAAAGTAAATACCAAGTGATAGATTCAAAAGGTAGACAAACCTCAGAGAGATAGAGATATATATATATATAAAAGTTGTCTCAAGAGCCACATCAAGTCCTGCTAGATCACTTCAGGCATAACCATGTAAAAATAGGTGCCTATACTGTAATACAGTCTCACCCTGCACATGCTCAGTTTCCCTTCTATTTTTGGGCACTGTGCCAAAAATGCAGTCTGACCTGCTGACGCACTAAAGATTTACAGCTGCTCAGGGCCTCAGCAAAAATGTCAGCTTCCAGCAATAACAGGAGCAATGCTGGAGGCAATTTACAGCACACGCCAAGGTTATCAACATAAATAATGTGGAATGTATGTTTTGCTAAAGAACTTTTTTTTTACCAAGTTATGGGTAAAGTTCCACTTTAAGAGTATTGTGTTCCGTTCACAGTTCTTGGCTGTAATCTTCAAATGTAACTGTTGCCTTGGGGCGAGGTACCCGCCTATACCTGAAAAGCAGCCTTCAAATCCCTGGCCAGTATTGTTGGGTTTGACAGTTCCGGGACTTGCCATCTTTATTTTAAGATCTTAACAATTAAGCCCCTTTCACACTGGGGCGGGAGGAGCGCTGGCGGTATAGCGGCGCTATACTGTCGGAATTGCGGCGGTATTCAGCCGCCAGCGGTGCGGTTTTAACACCCGCTAGCAGCCAAAAAAGGGTTAATACCGCCGGCAATGCACCGCTGCAGAGGCGGTATAGCCACGGTTTTCCATTGCTTTCAATGGGAAGTAGCGGTGAACACACCGCTCCAAAGATGCGGCTAGCGGGACTTTGAGCCGTCCTGCTAGCGCACCGCTCTCCAGTGAAAGCCCTCGGGCTGTTTGGGGTCGGGTTTCCAGACGCTATTTTTAGCGCAACAGAGCCTGCAAACCGCTCCAGTGTGAAAGGGGTCTCAAAAAAAGTTTCACCTTTTTTCGGAAATGTTACTGTTTTTTGGGTCTATTGCATCACAATATATTGGCTCACGTGGGATTATACGCTTTGCGCAATATATTCAAAAGCAGGCTCTTTGCCATATTTTATATGCCTAGGGATCACACAGCTTTGAACCTGCATGGCATCTCTGCTTCACACTGCATTGTTTTCTGTATGTAATTACACAAACATGTGTAAACCTGTTATGTTCTGTAAAAAGCATTATTAAAAAATGATCGGAAGAAAAAAAAAAAAAAAAAAAAAAAAAACAACCCCCTAGCCAATGTAGACACCTCACATACCTCAACACTTACTTAATATACTCAGCAATTTCTCTTTTCAGGGGGTTGGAGCCGGATGGAATAGGAGTGTAGTGCGTCGTCCGTACATTCAGCTTATCGAAATTCTAAAAAAAAAAAAAAAAAAAAAAAAAAAAGGCGTTATTAACCCAGAGACTGAAAATTCTACAATACTACAAGGGTCTATAGAACATGGTCATAGAGGGATCCATTAGAAGACAGACAATGAAGAGAGCAGATCACGATCGTGGCTTTTGTCTGACTGAAGACGGACTTTGAAAAAATGAGTGCAAATGACGGCCCACTGTTTGAATACATAGAAGTCTAGATCCTATAATTCTATAAAATTAGCACAAGAGAAAAGTTCCACTTTTGGGTGGAATGCTGCATTAAAGTGATTGTAAACCCCTTTTTAGAACTTGTACCTATAGGTAAGCTTTATTTTAGGCTCACCTATAGGTACTGTAAATATCCCCTAAACGTGTGTCGTTTAGGAGATATTTACCTTGTAGTGCACAGATTTCATCAGCGCATGGCAAGTAAAGAAGCAGCCAAGAGGGCAGTTCCTTCCGAGCAAGTGACGTCACACGCAGCTTGGGCCAGTCACAGAGCCGGAGTCCACAGCCCAGGAAAGAAGAGGGGTGAAGATGGACACAGCCACCAGCGGGGACTTCGTTTGCAGGCAAGTACCACGTCATGGGCCAGTATGAATTATGCTTTTACTTTGCAGGGGAACAAAAGAGGAAGCAAGATTCATCAGGGTTTACTTCCTCTTTAAGTACTTTCAAATGACATTGGTCAAAGTTAATAGCAAAACTGAATGTAGTGATGAGCATTTTCATACAAAAGTTTGTATGAAAAGACTACTAGTGTACAGCCAACTTATGTCAGAAAAGATAGCAGTTTTCCACAAGCCATGCCTCCCTCCCCCCCAAATTTTCTGCCTTGATGTCCATCTTTGTATTACATTATTCATAAAAATGATTTTTAGGATTAAAGTGATTGTAAAGGATCGTTTTTTTGTGTTTGTTTCTTTAACATGTTATACTTGCCTCCACTGTGCAGCTCATTTTGCACAAAGTGGCCCCGAACACTCTTCTGGGATCCCTCGGCGCCCCCCCGTCAGATAATACCCTGGGAGTAGCGCTCGCCCGAGGGGGGGGTTACCTTGGGGGCACGCTCCCGCGTCATTCATTTGGTGTCCATAGCCGACGAATGTATGACTAGTAGGGGTGCAACGGATCAAAAAACTCACGGATCGATCCTCGGATCAAAGTCACGTATCGGATCATTTTTTGGATCAGAAAAAAAAAAAAAACCACGACAAGTCTTGTTACACCCACCGGAGTTTTAGATTTCAGTTATTCAACACAAAACAGAGCTTATATGCTTAAATACAGTATTTGGAAATTCGACGGACTGTTTAACTAAATGTGAAAATCAGAGGTGTTCCGTCACATTAGCAACCATGTAAGGTCAGCTGCTGTTTTTAAAATTTAACATGTAAACAGTCTGTTGGATTTCCAAATACTGTATTTAAGCATACAAGCTCCATGGTGTTGAAAATAACTGAAATCTAAAATTCCATTGGGTGTAACAAGATGTCCGCTTGACCACTTACCATGCAGGAGCAAGATCACTTGCAGACGAGACAGCCGCCACGTGTACCAAGATGGCCGCCGCTCCGGAGCTAGGCCGAAGCCAGGGCCTTTCCTATGGCCGAGGCTGCGGAGCGCTCCACAGATCGCGTGGTGTGCCGATCCGAAAAGGGTGACCCGTTTGGGTCACGGATCGTGATTGCACCACTAATGACTAGGCCTTGCCCCCACGTCATTGGATTTAATTGACAGCAGCGGGAGCCAAAGGCTGCGCTGCTATCTATCCAATCAAGAGCCGGGACCCCGCGTCCCCACCGAGGGAAAATCAGGGTATTCTGCGCTCTCACGCCGACAACCTCTAAAGCTGTTGGGGGAGACACCTGCAACAGACAATCAATGAACAAGTTTGAGGTTTCCTGAGAGCTGCCACTGAAATCAGAAGGTAAACTCTTCTATAGAAGGCTACAGACCAGTCCCTCCGAGTGCATGGGATATTCTCATTTTGAAATGCATGCCAGCAGGGACATTAGGTTTAGGTCTGAGGACTTGTACAGATCACAGTGCTGGCTGATCTGCGAGGAAGTGAACTAATTTTTGTTTAGAAAGTTTGGAGACCCCCTGCTCTATGTGCTGGGGAACGAATGTCTGGTTCTTTGCAAACCTATTTTATTCTTGTTGGTTTTGTTTTTTGTAGATCAGTCATGCGATAATAAAATGTTGTAATAAAGAGCAATTGTGCATTTTTATTTCCTTAAAACCTTGTTTTATATTATCATTGCCTGATGGCCACCAGATAAGACACAAAAAGGGTTGATTTACTAAGTGCAAATAGACTGTGCACTTTGCAATGTGCGGCTGCTCCAGAGCTTAGTAAACAACGTAAAGCTTCAGTTTGCAAACACCACCCAATCACATGCAAGAATTTTTTATTTTTTAAAACAGCATTTTTGCTTGCACGATAGAAGCTAGAGCTTCTACTCATTTACTAAGCTCCGGAGCAACTGCATGTCGCAGCGTGCAGTCTATTTGCCTTTAGTAAATCAACCCATAATTCTCCAATCACCTCCTAGTGATAAATTGTCAAACCAGTTTTATTTCTGTGAGGAAACAAGACATTTCAAGACCCTAGTAAGAGGCCATTTAACAAAATTGTAAAAAATAAAAAAATGAAGTCACAATTTCAGACAGACCTTATACAGACCTTGAGTAAGAGTGGCCACTGAGATGTGTCCAGCTGGGCTATTTTGGACTCTGGTTTAATTAAAAAGCTTTCTTCATGCTGTATATCCTGAAAAGAGGTTAAGAAAAGGTAAAATTAGAAGGGGGGAGAATACACAATAAAAACACTAATAATTTTTTGGGTAAGATATAAAAAGCGGTTACATGTGATACCCAACATGTCACACTTTAAATATGCGCACGCTCATGAAATGAGAAAAAAAAATCTCCATAGTTTGCCTTAATTTAAAGTGCCGCCTAAGTGTTAAAGCGGAGTTCTACCCAAAAGGGGAACTTCCACTCATTTGTTTCCTCTCCCCCCCTCCCTCCGGTGTCACATTTGGCACCTTTCTGGGGGGGGGTTTGGGGGAGCAAGTACCTGTCTGACAGGTATCCTATCGTCCCCCCCCCCTCCCTCCAGGCCAGTAGGAGAGCGTAGCAGGTTCCTCACGCATGCGAAGTAGGGACCCGTCGTAAAGCCGTAGTCCTTCACCAACAGGGTTCCCTTATTGGCTATGGCGGCAGCACCCGGTCGCTGGACTCCAGGACATTACTATTAAACATGTCCTATTAAAAAAAAGTCAGCAGCTGCAGTATGTGTAGCTGCTGGCTTTTTTGTAGCGGTGGGCGGACCTCCACTTTAAAGGGGTTAAAAAGGGCTGAATAATTTGAAATAAAAAACTGCTGCTTGTTGTGGTATGCACAAATTATAGAGATCATCCCTTTGATCTGCTGATGAATGAAACAAATACAAAACTAATGTTACTTTGTATTTGTTTATAAACATTGTTATTCCCGCAGCTGTAATTGCACAGCCAAATCCCATCTGTCATTTTGACAGCAGGCAATTTGGACACCAAGGGGAGGCGCAGAAGCATGTACTGCACGTCGATAAATACATTTTGGGTGTGGGATGCACAGTGTCCACAATTGGATAAAGTGACTGTCACTAAATTTAAACATTCCAAACAAACAGTTACTCGCACTGCCAATCTCTGGTCAAGTGGAGAAGATGCCATCAGAAGACCCAGAATACTACACACTTATTTTTGTCTATTTCCCGGGACACTGCTGGGGGTTGTTGTTACAAGGAGGACAAAGTAGTGACTTGAGGGATTGCAGAATTCAGCACTTGCAGGAGTGTGGCTGATTCCTGGCAGTGCGCTGGGTGGGTGGAATCCGCCACACTCCTGCAAGTGCTGAATTCTGACACCAACGCTTCTCCTTACTCCAGCATTGTGGGCAGCGGAAGAGGTGAGAATTCAATGTCTTCTCTGCAGGGCAATAGGTTTGGAATGCTTTATGAACAAAAATTGCTTTAAATGTCGGTCTTCTGTGTGCCTCTTCTCTAGTCCACCTACTCCTTTACCTAACCCACCTTCTCCTGTTTGAGCACCAACCTGCACCATGCTCCTATCCCTGATGTTCCGCTCCCCGCCCCTTCCCCCCCCCCCCATCTGCCCTACAATGCCCACCTCCTATCGGCACACTACTCTGCACCATGCTCCTATCCCTGATGTTCCGCTCCCCGCCCCTCCCCCCCCCCCCATCTGCCCTACAATGCCCACCTCCTATCGGCACACTACTCTGCACCATGCTCCTATCCCTGCCCCTTCCCCCCCCCCCATCTGCCCACCTCCTATCGGCACACTACTCTGCACCATGCTCCTATCCCTGATGTTCCGCTCCCTGCCCCTCCATCTGCCCTACAATGCACACCTCCTATTGGCACACTACTCTGCACCATGCCCCTATGCCTGACTTTCTCCCTGCCCTATTCTTCCCCCCCTCCCCCATTGTCACACTACCCTGTACCATGCCCTTATCCCTGAGATTGCGCTTACTGCCCCCCCATTGGCACACTACCCTGTACCATGCCCATATCCCTGATATTCCGCTTCGTCCTCCTGCCCCCCCCCCCCCCGTTGGCACACTACCCTGTACCATGCCCCCATCCCTGATATCCCGCTTCCTGCCCCCCCCCCCATTGGCACACTACCCTGTACCATGCCCTTAACCCTGATATTCCACCCACCCACTGGCACACTACCCTGTACCATGCCCTTATCCCTGATATTCTGCTTCCTCCTGTCCCCCCACTGGCACACTAACCTGTACCATGCCCCTAGCCCTGATATTCTGCTCCCTGCCCCCCCCCCCATTGGCACACTACCCAAACACCCCCTATCCCCGACTTCTGCTCCCTGCCCCAACCCCCCCCATTGGCAAACTACCCTGCACCATGCTGCTGTCCCTGATGTTCTGCACTCCCATTGGCACACTACCCTCCTCCCATCGGCCCAGCCCCCCTCATTGGCACACTATTCTGCACCATACCTCTATCTCTGTGTGAACACCACAACCAAGTGACTGTCTCGAGGTTGTGGCACCGGCTTATTGACCTCAATTGGCGAGTTTGACAAGCCGTGCCACCCGTCATCCACCAAATGCAGTCTAGATTTATGCGGCCGACATACAATTGTAGGTGCGGCATGTGTGTCCACCCCCCAAAACGCATGTCAGACTTAACCAAGAGTAACCGCTCGTTTTTAGAGCACCCCCCCCCCTTATGGATAAGGCTCAAAACCCTTGGGGAAGATTTACACAAAAAACATTCTTCATATTCATTCTTATGAATCCAGCAGTGGGATTGCTTAAAAAAAAAAAAAAAAAAAAAAGGGGGGGCTGCCTGTGCCCCCCTAAGGAATCATCCCCTCAGATGTGTGGCAAGACTGCAGTTCCATGTTTTACTACCCCCTCCACAAGTGCTCTGAGTAGCAATCCACATTCAGATAACTCTTCAGAGCATTTGACACCTCTTGCTGTAACCCCTCGATCCCTGCACTAAAGTGCATCGCTCACCATTGCGGGGGCCCCCCCAATTCACTCCAATGGGGCGCTTTCAGCAGGCATAGCATTATCGCAGGCGCTGCATAAGTGTACACCCCCCGCAGCTAAAGAGGGCAATAAACATGCAGCGCCAACCGTGGGGGTTTTACTGCCCCTCAACCACAAGCATGAGCTGGATCAGACATGCAGCAGGGACTTTTAGTACCCAGCTTGCTCTACGAAGAGCAAGCTGGGTTAAAATTGCTCTTCAGAGAGCATTTGACAGATAACAATGGCACCTTGATCCCCCACACTGGCACACCCCAACCTCATGCAAAGCACATGGCTGTGTTCAGAAGGCGCCATCCCCACCGAAAGCAACAGGGGGCAGAACTCCTGCTGCAGCGAGCACCATGGCATGCGTGTGCCCCGAACTACAACCGGGGAGGGGGGCACTAGAGGCATGGCTCAACCCCAGGGTTTACCACCCCCCCGCAAAAAAAAAAGTTAACAAAATATACATATATATAAAAAAAAAAGTTCTGTCTGATCTACAATCCCCCCATACACACACAGGGCCCCCCATTCTTACAGCGATCTCCCCGGCAGTGTGGCTCCTCCGCTTCTTGGACTTCTTCTTGGATCCTGCGGAAGAACACAAGAGAACAAATGAGAGGTGAGGCGGCTCACATCCTCTATACAAACAGAGAGACTATGGAGGAGCCACGCGGCCCACACACCCACCTTCTCCCTCCGCCATCTTCCCTCCTCACCACTCCACGCGGTATAAGAGACTGAGCACAGGAGCATGGACCGGATATAGCACGTGGGAGGACTCCGCGCGCGCGGCTCCGCCCCTTCCGGCAAGGGGTCAGGTTTCGGCGCTCTCTCAGGCGCCATCTTGGAGGCTGGATGGTCTCTGTATGGCTGTGATAGAGAGGAGGAGGGGACTGTCTGTGTCACCTCATGACTGGGGAGGGAAAGAATGTGTGTTCAGTGATGAGGAGTGAGGACACGTATCTAGGAGGTCTATATTAAACACAAACTCAGTTCACCATTCTCCACTCTATTGTTACTATGTATATCATTTTGATGTTTAAATAAAGTTTTTATAAAAAAATAAAATTCTCCACTCTATATACATCTATTATACCAAAATATTGGCTTGGAGTCTGCTGCTAAGTTTCTCACCTGGAGATCCTGCCAGTCACTGCACTTCCTGTTATAGGGTGACAACACTAAGCTACGGCCGCTACTAAGGTTGTCACCTCATCCGTTTAAAGCCCTAAAACACACATGAATTACACAGGTTCTGAGGCTGATTAAAGGGCTTGTAAAGGTTCATTTTTTATTTTCTAAATAGGTTCCTTTAAGCTCGTGCATTGCTGGTTCACTTACTTTTTCCTTTGATTTCCCTTCTAAATGTTTTTTTTCTTTGTCTGAATTTCTCACTTCCTGTTCCTCCTCAGTAAGCTTGCCCCCATCACCCGAGCCGTTCTGGCTGGGGGTTAGTCAGCGTGCTCGCCTCCTCCCTTGGGACTACATCCCTGCGGGGAGACGCTGTGTAGTCCCAAGGGAGGGGGGGCGAGCACGCTGACAAACCCCCAGCCAGAATGGATCGGATGATAGGGGTGTATTGTCACATTCGGCTCCCCATCACAGATTGCTTGTTCCGTCGCCGCCATCTTGCTCCACCCCACACTCCTGCACAGTAATGATAGAGTGAGAAGGGGGCAAGAGAACATCTTGTTACACCCACCGGAGTTTTACATTTCACAGTTATTTTCCACACAAAACGGAGCTTATATGTTTAAATACAGCATTTGGAAATCCGACGGACTGTTTAGATGTTACATTTTAAAAGCAGCAGCAAATCTGCTGACCTTACATGTTTGCTAATGTGACAGAACACTTCTGATTTTCACATTTAACATGTAAACGGTCCGTCGAATTTCCAAATACTGTATTTAACCCCTTGCTTACTGGGCACTTAAACCCCCTTCCTGCCCAGGCCAATTTTCAGCTTTCAGCACTGTCACGCTTTAAATGACAATTGCGCGGTCGTGCGACGTGGCTCTCAAACAAAAATTGATGTCCTTTTTTCCCCATAAATAGAGCTTTCTTTTGGTGGTATTTGATCACCTCTGCGGTTTTTATTTTTTGCGCTATAAACAAAAATAGAGCGACGATTTTGAAAAAAAAAACACAATATTTTTTACATTTGCTATAATAAATATCCCCAATTTAAAAAAAAAAAAAAAAATTTTCCCTCAGTTTAGGCCGATACGTATTCTTCTACATATTTTTGGTAAAAAAAAAAAACGCAATAAGCGTTTATTGATTGGTTTGCGCAAAAGTTATAGCAGCTACAAAATAGGGGATAGTTTTATAGCATTTTTATTAATATTTTTTTTTTTACTAGTAATGGCGGTGATCAGCGATTTTTATTGCGACTGCGACACTATGGCGGACACATCGGACACTTTTGACACCATTTTGGGACCATTGTCATTTTTACAGCGATCAGTGCTATAAAAATGCATTGGTTACTGTAAAAATGACACTGGCAGTGAAGAGGTTAACCACTAGGTGCGCTGAAGGGGTTAAGTGTTCCTAAGGGAGTGATTCTTACCGTGGGGGGAGCGGACTGACTGGGGGAGGTGACCGATGGTTGTCCCTATGCACAAGGGACCCACTATCGGTCTCCTCTCCCTGACAGGGACATGGATCTCTGTGTTTACACACACAGATACACGTCCCTGGCTCTGTAAATGCCGATCGTGGGTACCTGGCGGACATCGCGGCCGCCAGGCACGCGCATCGGCACCCGCGTGACGCAGCGGGCACAGAAGTTCCCCGATGCGCGCTTGGGAGCGCGCGGGGAATGAGTAAAGGGGAGGACGTCAATAGACGTCCTCCCGACATTCTAGGTCCGCGCTGTAGCCGTCATTCGGCTATAGCGCGGGCCTCTACTGGTTAAACATATAAGCTCCGTTTTGTGTCGAAAATAACTGTGAAATCCAAAACTCCGGTGGGTGTAACAAGATGTCCGCTTGCCCCCTTCTCACTCTATCATTACTGTGCAGGAGTGTGGGGTGTAGCAAGATGGAGGCGACGGAATGTCACTTCCGGAGCAATCTGTGATGGGGAGCCGAATGTGACTTCCGTGACATTATCTGACGGTTTCACTGGTCTGTATTGTCGCAAATCGTTTTGGAGCGATGCGCAGTGCGAAATTTCTGGCCGCAACGTCACTTCCGGAGCATTCTGTGACAGGGAGCGGAATGTGACAATACAGGGGCAAGCTGACAGGAAGTGAGAAATTCAGACAAAGAAAAAAAACATTTAGAAGGGAAATAGAAGGAAAAGGTAAGTGAACCAACAATGCACCAGCTTAAAGGAACCTAATTAGAAAATAAAAAAACGAACCTTAACAACCCCTTTAAAGCGGAGGTCCGCCCAAAAAATAGGATTTTTTACTCACCGTAAAATCCTTTTCTCTGAGTCCATGGACCGACACAGCTTCTCTATTGACAAAGTGGGTATTATCCGTTAATTAGGAGTGACTAGGCAGAAAAACTTCTAAGAAGTGTTGCATCACACCTTCTACAGTACCGCCCAGGGGGCGGACCCTCTGGGTATACCCTCTCAGTCTGCACATCGCAGATCAGTTCGTCAAAAAGCAGTACAAACTTAAAAGGAGGGGTGGGTGCTGTGTCGGTCCATGGACTCAGAGAAAAGGATTTTACGGTGAGTAAAAAATCCTATTTACTCTTTCGTCCATGGACCGACACAGCTTCTCTATTGACAAAGTGGGACGTCCCAAAGCAGTGTCAGAGAAAAAACGAGGGGTGGTAACAGCATAAAATAAACTTCACCCCAAAACACAAAACAGCACTCCTCCAACGGAGGAGCTGCAACTCTAAACAGCCGCTTGCAAAACCTTGCGGCCGAAAGAGGCATCCGAAGATGCACCTACATCAACTTTGTAGAATTTTGTGAAAGTGTGAGCGGACGACCAAGTCGCCGCTTTACATAATTGGGAAACAGACGCTTGATGTCGGAAAGCCCAAGAGGCACCTATTGCCCTGGTTGAATGCGCCGTGACCGGAACGGGGGGCGCTTGACCCTTTAAGGTGTAAGCCTGGATTACTATCTGTCGGATCGACCTAGAGATGGTGGCCGACGAGACTGCTTGGCCCTTCTTGGGACCAGCCACCGAAACAAACGGTGAGTCTGACTTCCGGAACAGGGAAGTAGCAGATAGGTATACTCTCAAAGCTCGGACAACGTCCAAGGAATGCAACGCCGACTCCTTAGGATTCGACAGCTGAGGACACAAGGATGGAAGTACAATGTCTTCATTGAGATGAAAAGCCGAAACGACTTTTGAAAGGAAGGCTGCGGCCGGAGCACCACCTTATCCTTGTGGAAAATCAAATAGGGAGCCTTGCAGGACAAGGCTGCCAGCTCAGAGACTCGTCTAACTGACGTAACAGCCACCAAAAGGACCACCTTCTGAGAAAGTGTCAACAGGGGAATATCTCTAATATTCTCAAACGGTGCCTTCTGAAGCACCGAGAGGACCAGGTTCAAGTCCCACTAAGGTAGCGGGGGACGGACCGGAGGGGCCATATGTTGAACCCCCTGCACAAATGTACTCACGAGAGAGTGAGCCGCCAGGGGTCGCTGAAAAAAAGACAGCCAGGGCAGATATCTGTCCCTTAATCGTACTTAAGGCAAGCCTTTGGTCCACCCCATGCTGTAAAAACAGCAGGATTCTGGAGTATGGGACCTTGCGATAGCAGGTCCTTCCGTAGTGGTAGGCGCCAGGGGACGTCTGCTACCAGACGTACTAGATCGGCGTACCAAGGACGCTGAGGCCAATCTGGAGCGATTAGGATCATTGGAATTCCCTCTGCCTCCACTCTGCGGAGCAGAAGAGGAAGAAGCCTTAAGGGAGGGAAGGCATAGATTAGCCGATACTGACCCCACGATGCTACCAACGCGTCCGTTGCGTCTGCCCATGGGTCTCTTGACCGGGCCACAAACCTCAATACCTTCCGATTGAGTCGGGAAGCCAGAAGATCTACGTCTGGTGTGCCCCATCTTTGGCAGAGGAGTTGGAAGACCTCCGGGTGTAAGGACCATTCTCCCTGGTCCAGCATCTGGCGGCTCAGGTAGTCCGCCTGCCAGTTTTCCACACCCGGAATGTACACGGCCGACAGTGCCGGTACGCTCTTCTCTGCCCACTTCAGGATGCGAGCAACCTCCGATGCTGCAGCTGAGCTTCTTGTTCCTCCTTGATGATTGACATATGCCACCACTGTGGCGTTGTCTGACTGGATCCTGACTGGACGCCCTTGCAGCCTCTGAGACCATTTGAAGAGGCACAGCCTGATCGCCCGGATTTCCAGGACATTGATCGGCAGGAGGGCTTCCTCTGGGGTCCAGCGACCTTGCGCCGACTGAACACCCCAGACTCCCCCCCAACCTGTAAGGCTGGCGTCCGTCGTGATCACTATCCAGTAAACCGGAAGAAATGACTTCCCGGCCATTAGAGCCGGTGCTGTCAGCCACCATACCAGGGATCTCCTGACTAGGTGGCTCACTCGGATTTGATAATCCAGAGATGAAGGGCATCTGTTCCATCTGGACAGAACTTCCTTCTGTAACACTCGAGTGTGGTATTGAGCATATGGGACCGCCTTGAAGGAGGCTACCATGAGGCCCAACACTCGCATGCCAAAACGGAGTGACGACCAATTCCTGGAAGTCAGCTGCCGTAGTGCAGCCCCGAAGGGTCTGCAACTTCTCCACAGGGAGGAATACCTTTGCCTCTGAGGAATCCAGAATCAACCCCAGGTACACTAGGCGTTGAGTGGGCACCATACTGACCTTTGCGTGTTTAGTGTCTAACCACAGTCTCGAAGAGTCTGACAGGTAATGGACACGCTTACCTCTAAATTCTGAGCTTGAAGGTGCCTTCAGTAGAAGGTTGTCCAAGTAGCCCATGATAGCGATACCCCGCTGTCTTAGAAGTGCCAGAATCGGAGCGAGCACCTTGGTGAACGTCCTGGGTGCTGAGGCAAGGCCAAACGGGAGGGCCACAAACTGGTAGTGGTTCTTCCCGACAGCAAATCACAGAGGCTTCTGGTGTCTGGAGTATATGGGGACATGCAGGTATGCGTCCTTGATGTCCAAGGAGGCCAGAAAGTCCCCCGGATGGAGAGCCGTGACTACAGATCGAACCGACTCCATCCGAAATCTTTGTACCTTCACAAAGCAATTGAGGGCTCTGAGATCCAAGATTGGATGAACCCCATCCTTCTTCGGCACAATGAACAGATTTGAGTAAAAACCCTGACCTCGTTCCTGTTCTGGAACTGGAATAACTACCCCGCGTTCCAGTAGACCCTGGACCGCCCCATACAGGGCCTCCCGACGTGTCGGTAGTAGCTGGAGATTGGAGGTGATGAATCTATCCGGTGGACAAGAGAGAAATTCTATCTTGTAGCCTGAGGAGATTACTTTGCAAACCCACCTGTCGGAGACTAGAGCTGTCCACTGAGTCACGAATTTGCGAAGACGTCCCCCCCCACCCGAGAGCTGGGTGGGGGCGGACCTTCATGCGGACACAGATTAGTCCGCAGGCTTGTTGGGTCTGCGGGACCAAGGACGCTTTTGTCCTTGGGCAGGCGCCTTATCGGTCTGGGGTCTTTTCCCTGTCACCCTAGGGGGACGAAAAAACCACTTGCGTGCAGTAAAGGCGGGCCCTTGCCCTTGGCGTGGCCCCTACCCTTGCTAGTTTGAGGAAGCAAAGTGCTTTTACCTCCTGTGGCATCCTTGATGATGTCATCCATAGAGGCCCCAAAAAGTCTGTCGCCCTTAAAAGGCAGATCCAACAGGGCTTTCTTGGAGGTCTGGTCCGCAGACCAGCCCTTTAGCCAGATCAGGCGGCGTATTGCTACTGCATAAACCAAAGCTTTAGACAGCAGGGGAATAGTATCCATGTCTGACTCGCAGACAAACCTAGGGCCCTGGACCAACTGGTCGGCCAATGTTATCTCATCAGGAGGAGCATCTCGCTCCTTAACCCCTGGAGTAGCAATCTTGCCCATTCAGTAAGTGTCTGAGACACTAGGGCCCCCGCCAATGCCGGACGTACTGCCTAGCCTACCACTGAGTATAGGTAGCAAGCGAGTGCTTCAGCCTTCTTATCCACAGGGTCCTTGAAAACAGGAGCCCCTTCTACAGGAATTGTGGTGGCTCTATTAAGTCTGGACACCGGAGGGTCCACTATAGGGGGAGAGGTCCATCTCTTCAGAAAACTCTCCTCAAAGGGGTACCATACCGCAAACCTCTTTGGGGCTGTAAAGACCCTCAGTGGGTTCTCCCATTCCTTGTATAAGAGTTTATCAAAAGACACACAAGGGAACACCTTAGCAGTGCGGGCAGGTCTATGAAACCCAAGTGGACCGGAGTCTCTGCTGCTTCTGCAGTATTTTCCAACTTTAGCGTATCCCGCACTGCAGTAATAAGGTCAGATACCAAGCCGTCTCGCGTACTGACCTGGACTTGGAGTCATCCTCACTGTCCGGTCACGGTCTGCAGTCTCTGATGCGTCAGAATCTGGGCCCGGAGCCGTAGCTGGACCTGGTTCTGCATCAGAATTATCCCCAGAAGCTTGCAGGGGACGGGGCGTTTACTACCCCCTGTATTCCCGTGTGCTGCTTCCACCCTGGCAGCAAACGCCTCTAGGATTGCCGTCATAGCGTTCATAGACACCTCAGGGGCACCAGCTGCTAAATTTGGTGTTTCAGGGGAGAAGACATCTGGCTCAGAAGCCATGCCGACCACACGCTGACACTCACAGGGCTCCAGGCAAGATATCAATAGGCCACCCTCCTGCGCTGCAGAGATGCTGGGTTACCCAGAGGACTCACCACCCTGGACCGGTACTGCTATGCTGCCGTGTGCTGCGCCTGTGATGCTGTCCCACTGCTGCTGTCAGTCTGCTTCTTTTATCAGCACTTCCTGTGTGAATTTTCGCGCCAGTGTAATGCACCCTAGAGGCCGGAGGCTCTCGCAAAATGGTTGCCAAAAACGTCTGCATGGAAGATAATGTGGGCTCTAAGAAAATGGCCGCCGACCGAAGATAGAGGTCAAGCAGCTGTAGCCCACAAAAAGATGGCCGCCGAATGGCAATATATACATACAGGGTGGACAAACATGGCCGCCGATCAGCTGATATGGGCCAGTGGGTGTGGCCGAACCACAGGAAGATGGCCGCCGGGCAGTCACAAGAGGCCGAACTCGGCATGGACCACCTCAAAATGCCCGCCGACAGCATGGAGGAGGAAGCACACACACACACAGGTAGGCAGAAATGACATTTCTTTTAAATGTTAGTTACAGCCAGCCCCGCTCCAGTGGAACCCCTTAGGTGACCCCCAGCACCCAGCAACCTTTAGCTAGAAGCCCAGGGAGGAGGGAAAGGCAGGGAGAGAGGGGAGAAAGGGGCCACAACCACTTACTTGATCTCTCCAGGAATGTCCAGCTAAATCACCCAGCCGAGGCAGGGGAGTTTTACTTACCTATCCTGCATGTATTATGCTGGAAGACATTCCAAACAGATCATCGTCCGCGCACGGAAGGTGACTGTTGGCCAGGCATGCTGTGATTGGACCCAAAAGGGACAATCATATGTATGCCCTGGAGCGCGACGCTCACCGGACAGGCTGCTGCGACTCGGCCGTAAGGTCAGCCGAAGCTGAGCGGTCCGATGCAAGCCTTGGAGCGTAAGCTCACCGGCCAGGCTGCTGCGACTCGGCCGTAAGGTCAGCCGAAGCTGAGCGGTCCGATGCAGGCCCTGGAGCGTAGGCTCACCGGCCACCCGTGGAGCGACGGGCATGTCGTGGAAAACCCAGCGCGTAGCTAGGGTCGGCACACGATCGATGGCCAAAACTGGGGAGACTACAAGGATCGAGGATCCAGCCTGTCACCCAGTCGGCAGTTGATCGAAGATCGCAGGAAACAACAAATGTAGCAAAAAAAAAAAATATATATATATATATCTTTTTTCCCCGGACCAATGGGCCCGAAGGGAGCCATGTCCTACTCCTTGCTAGACAGAAAAAAACTGATCTGCGATATGCAGACTGAGAGGATATACCCGGGGGGTCCGCCCCCTGGGTGGGACTGTAGAAGGTGTGATGCAATTTTGTGATGTGATGCAGTTTTTCTGCCTAGTCACTCCTAATTAACGGATAATACCCACTTTGTCAATAGAGAAGCTGTGTCGGTCCATGGACGAAAGAGTAATAATAATTATTATTATACACGATTTATATAGCGCCAACAGTATAATAATAATAGTAATATATAGTAATAATAATTAACATGCCCTGTACACACGACGGTTTTCCCGTCAGATAAAAAAAAACAACGGTTTTCCTGACAGAATTCCTCTCAAGTCTGTGTGTAGGAGGCAAAAGCCAGCAGATACACATACTGTACACATACTGCAGCTGCTGACTTTTAATAATTGGACACTCACCTGTCCTGGAGTCCAGCGATGTCGGCACCGTCGCGGGTAAGGGAACCCGGCAGTGTAGCCTTTACGGCTTCACACAGGGAACCCTACTGCGCATGCGCGAGGTTCCGCTCCTCTCTCCTACTGGCCCGGCGACAGGGGGAGGAGGAGGGAGCTGTTACATCACAGGCCGTGGTGCGGACTCCCCAAAGTGGGAACAGGATACTTGTCAAAGACAGGCCCCCCCAAAAGGTGCCAATTGTGGCACCAGAGGGAGGGAGGAGACAAATGAGCGGAAGTTCCACTTTTGGGTGGAACTTCGCTTTAAGGTGGTAATTCAACTCACTTGGTGCCTTATCTGCAATAAATCAGCCTCAGAACCCATGTAATTCATGTGTTTGGGTTTAAAGGGATGAGGTGGCAACGATACCCCGCCGCTTTCCATACGTCACTGCACCATCCTCATCCCCTATCCAGTGTCCCTCCTCTCCTCTCCCCCCATCCCCTATCCAATGTCCCTCCTCTCCTCTCCCCCCACCCAATCCCCTCTCGAGTGTCCCTTCTCTCCCCCCCCCATCCAGTGTCCCTCCTCTTCCCCCATCCCCTATCCAGTGTCCCTCCTCTCCTCTCCCCCCATCCCCTATCCAGTGTCCCTACTCTCCTCTCCCCACACCCAATCCCCTCTCGAGTGTCCCTTCTCCCCCCCCATCCAGTGTCCCTCCTCTCCTCTTCCCCCATCCCCTATCCAGTGTCCCTCCTCTCCTCTCCCCCCACCCCCTATCCTGTGTCTCTCCTCTCCTCTCCCCCCATCCAATCCCCTCTCGAGTGTCCCTTCTCCCCCCCCCCAATCCAGCGTCCCTCCTCTCCTCATCCCTTCTAAAGTGTCCCTCCTCTCCTCACCCCCCCCCCCCCCCATACTGTCTCGCCTCTCCATCCTTCCACTCTCCACAGTGTCCCTCCTCTCCTCCCCCCATCTCCTCTCCAGTGTCCCTCCTCTCCTCATCCCCCCCTCCCCCCATACTGTCTCTCCACCCTTCCCCTCTCCACAGTGTCCCTCCTCTCCTCCCCCCATCCCCTCTCCAGTGTCCCTCCTCTCCTCACCCCCCCCCTCCCCATACTGTCTCTCATCTCCACCCTTCCCCTCTCCACAGTGTCACTCCTCTTCTCTCTCCTCAGTGTTCCTCCTCTCCTTACCCCCCCACAATACTGTCTCTCCTCTCCACCCTTCCCCTCTCCACAGTGTCCCTCCTCTCCTCCCCCCATCCCCTCTCCAGTGTCCCTCCTCTCCTCACCCCCCCTCCCCATACTGTCTCTCCTCTCCACCCTTCCCCTCTCCACAGTGTCCCTCCTCTCCCTCCCCCATCCCCTCTCCAGTGTCCCTCCTCTCCTCACCCCCCTCATACTGTCTCTCCTCTCCACCCTTCCCCTCTCCACAGTGTCACTCCTCTTCTCTCTCCTCAGTGTTCCTCCTCTCCTCACCCCCCCCCCCAATACTGTCTCTCCTCTCCACCCTTCCCCTCTCCACAGTGTCACTCCTCTTCTCTCTCCTCAGTGTTCCTCCTCTCCTCACCCCCCCAATACTGTCTCTCCTCTCCACCCTTCCCCTCTCCACAGTGTCCCTCCTCTCCTCCCCCCATCCCCTCTCCAGTGTCCCTCCTCTCCTCACCCCCCCCATACTGTCTCTCCTCTCCACCCTTCCCCTCTCCACGGTGTCACTCCTCTTCTCTCTCCTCAGTGTCCCTCCTCTCCTCTCCACAGTGTCAATCCTCTCATCTCCCCCCCCCCTCCACAGTGTCTTCTCTCCGCCTCCCCCCTCCATAGTGAAGCCCCTCTCTTCCTCTCTCCAATGCTTGTCGTCTCCACATTGACATAATTATGAACATTCAGCCAAACTCTATGGCTCTGCCAAGCAATGGTGGTGTATGGGAGGGGGGGTATCCGGAAGGCGCATGCACAGCTGATTGTCCTTAGCAGTCAATGAGCATCTTTAGCCAAGTGATTTCCAAAAAATCTTAATGTGAGTCAAAATTGTGTTTTGTGATCATAAAGGTGGCACGATTTCTGTAAAAATGGCACCACTTTTTACCTGTTAACATGACTATCTGTTGCGTGGCACATGTGCCAGTATGGTTGGTATGGCTGGTACTGCTGGCGGGTACTGGAACTGCTGGTGGGTACCGGTCAGGGTTGCCAACTTTCAGTACATTTACAAACAGTTTGTAAAATCCGTAATTGTTGCATCTGTCCATGAATGTCAGTTACGGACATGCAGCCTACATGTCTGTAAAAGACATTCAAGGACAGATGCAAAAAGTACGGATTTTACAAACTGTAAATTTACTGAAAGTTGGCAACCCTGGTACCGGTACTGCTGGCTGGTACTGATACTGCTGGCGGGTACTTTTGGCTGGTACTGGTGGCGGGTACTGGTACTGCTGGCTGGTACTGGCACTGCTGTGCGAAATCCCCCCCCCATTTTTTTATATGGGGGGGGGGCTTTTTGAAATGGGGGACTGGGGAGTATGAGAGGGCTGTGCAGTGTATAACAGACGGTGTCCCCATCTCCCCAAATCCTGACCTCTGACCCTGCCAGTGATTGGCTTTCTCCATGGCATCGGCTCTGCAGTAGAGAGCAGAACTGATGCTTCCTTGTCACAGGCGGAGTACATTTGGTATCACTCCGCCTGTGAAGGAGCCGGCGCTATACAGGAAGCATCGGCTCTGCTTCCTCTAGCGGCGGCTATGTTCTTCGCGCTGATGCTCGGAGATGGCGGGTCTGGAACCCGCGATCTGGGCTTGCCGACCCGCCATCTCAGAGCAAGACGTGGCGGGCCACATCGGAGGGCGCCGCGGGCCACATGTGGCCAGCTGGCCAGCGGTTGGGCACCCCTGCTTTAATACATTGAAGAACTTCAAATACTTATATATCACGGTCCACGAGGGATGCGTGTGCGTCAGATAAAGTGGGTAATGATAAACCATTTAAAAAAGTATCGATGTCCTGGTTGGTAGTCTGATTGGGGGCCGAATATAAAGTAGTAAGGCGATAACGAAATTCATCTAAGACCCGCACTGGGTTGCCAGTAAGAACATTATGACGGGTACATAGGGCGATGGGAGTGAATTTTGGAGTGAAGGTGCGTAGCCTGTTAGCCAACATAGTATTTGGTTTATTCGCTTTGGCGTACCATTTCTGGCGAGCCCAGCGTAAAGTGCGCTCTGCCATACCTGTTTGACACAAGTCCAGCTCTGTACGGATAGCAGGAGTAGGGGATTGCTTAACCACTTCCTGCCCGGCCTATAGCAGAATGATGACCAGGAAGTGGTTCAGTTAACCTGACTGGGCATCATATGACGTCCAGCAGAATGGGGCGCGCAGCGGGGCGATCGGTGTTGTGGTGTGTCAGTCTGACACACCGCATCTCTGATCTAGGTAAAGAGCCTCTGACGGAGGCTCTTTACCACGTGATCAGCTGTGTCCAATCACAGCATGAACAGGAAAAGCCGTGTATCGCTGACAGATGTGAGCAGAGAAGAGCCGATTGGCTGCTCTACTAATAGGGGGGTCTGCACTGATTATCAGTGCAGCCCCCAAAGGATGCCCTCCCAGGACCACCAGGGATGCCCACCCATGACCACCAGGTAAGCCCACTAGAGCCCACCAGGGATGGCACTCTGTGCCCATCAGTGATGCCTGCCAGCGCCTCTGATCAGTGCCGCCTATACGTGCCCTCCAGTGCCACCTATCAGTGCCGGCTATGAGTGCCCATCAGTGCTGCATATAAGAGCCACCTCATCAGTGAAGGAGAAAACTTACTTATTTATAAAGTTTTGTAACAGAAACAAAGAAAAACTTTTTTTTTTTTTTTTTTTAACATTTTCGTCCATTTTTTCTTATTTGTAGCGCAAAAAAATAAAAACCTGACGTGATCAAATACCACCAAAAGAAAGCTTGTTTCGGTACAGCGTCGCATGATCATGCAATTGTCATTCAAAATGTGAGAGCGCTGAAAGCTGAAAATTGGTTTGGGCAGGATGGTAAATAAGTGCCCGGCATTCAAGTGGTTAAATGTCGACACTCCACACTTTTCACATATTTATTTGTAAAAAATCTGGAAAACCATTTATCATTTTTTTTTCCACTTCACAATTATGTGCCACTTTGTGTTGGTCTATCACATAAAATCCCCAATAAAATAGATTTTTTCGGTTGTAACATGACAAAATGTGGAGGGAAAAAAAAGGGGGTATGAATACTTTTTCAAGGCACTGTATACTTTTATCTCTTCTGTAGCAGCCTTTTAAACCCATTTTAGGCAGATAGCCTCCTGCTGTGAGACCAGGAATTACCATGTAGCCCATGTATAAACATGTATGGTGATGTGTAACTGTTGCTGCACTCCTAACAAAACCTTCCTTGCCAGCTGAATCCAGAGAGCTCTGTGCTGAAGCCCACAGAAAGTCATGCCTCCCGTTTTGCGTTGCACATTGTTTGGTGGTGTTATGCTGTCAGCATCATGTGCCCCTGTGGGATAAAACCAGTACAAAGTTTACATGGCATTTTGCAGGATTATATTGGTAAAGCTTAACAGGGTGCAGACATTGAGAGGTTAAGTGAGATTATTGAAGAACATCTTGGTGGTACATTGGAGATCGGGTTATTGGAATATTTGTGGAGGAGAAAACGATGTCTCCTGAGAATGGAAGTCTACCTCCAGCGATGCCCCCCAGACAGTTCACTTTTGTTGTGCTCCTCTGTGGGTTCCTGGCATTGTCTATGAATGTGGTGGCCCTGGTCAGCCCTTCCTGGGTGACATCCAAGCATTTCTCTCTGTCTCTGTGGGAAATCTGCAGCCAACAAAGCAATGCATGGCATTGCAGATCTGCACTGAGCACCGGTGAGTAATATAGAACGTAAAACAGCATTGTAATATTTTGTATCAGAAGAAAATCTTGAGATCTTACTATTTTTAATGGGCAACCGATAACGTAGGTGGGAGATTTTATATAAATATATATATATATATATATATATATATATACACATACATACACATATATACATACATACATATATACATACATGCACACTATATATATATATACATACATACACACAAATATATATATATACATACATACACACACACACACACACACACAAATATATATATATATACACACACACACACACACACACACACACACACACACATACATACACACACACACATACATACACACACACATATATATATAGTTTTTCTTTTTTTTTAAATCTGCAAAAATATCAACAATTCTGTGTTTTTCTGTCACTATGGGGTGCTGTGTGTACATTAATGAGGAAAAAAATGAACTTAAATGATTTTAGCAAATGGCTGCAATATAACAAAGAGTGAGAAATGTAAGGGGTCTGAATACTTTCCATACCCACTGTATATACACACATACATACATATATATATATATATATATACACACACACACACCATAGGCGTGCGCGCAGGATGTGCCGGATGTGCCCAGGCACACCCTAATCACCCCATACGTATTAGTGTTTTTCGCTCTGTGTAGCAGCAGGAACATGGGAAAGATCTCCCTCTTACCGGCTCTGCCATAAGAAAAGTGTTTATGCTCTTCCCTTTCACTGTGTCAGCAGGGAGAACAATGTGTCGGAGTCATATATATGTAGACACATACACATGCATGTGTGTTTGAGCTTAAGGGTGCACACCCTAATGCAATAGGCTGCGCACACCTATGACACACACATACATACACACACACATTATATATATATCTATATATATACACATACACACACACACACACACATATACAGTGGAACCTCGGATTATGAGCATAATCCATTCCAGGAGAATGCTCGTAATCCAAAGCACTCGCATATCAAAGCAAGTTTTCCCATTGAAGTCAATGGAAACAAAAACAATGTGTTCCGCGTTGACTTCAATGGCATGCAATACTGCATGCAGCCAGAGGTGGGCGCACCGGAGAGCCTCGGGAACACACGAAAAGGCCAGAGGACAGCATGGCTGACCTCAGAAAGACTCGGGAACAGCGAATTTCCGAGTCTTTCCAATCATTTCCGAACTGCTCCGAACAGCACCGTTCGGCTCCCGCGCTCCGCACCTCAGGCCAAACGCGGTACTGCACAACGCTTTGGCTTGAATCTTGCTTTTATTTGCGAGACAATACTCGCAAACCGAGTTAGGATTTTAAAAAATACAGCGCTCGTATTGCGAAACGCTTGTTAACCGCGTTACTCGCAATCCCAGGTTCCACTGTATATGCACACACACAGTATTTTTATATTCTAATTTATATATATTTTTTGAAGTGGAACTAAACTACATATAAAAGGTATTTTTATTTATTTATAATAAACATGTTATACTTACCTGCTCTGTGTAATGGATTTGCATAGAGCAGCCCAGGTCCTCCTCTTCTAGAGTCCCCTGCCAGTGCTCCTGGCTCCACCCCCCCCCCACTCGTGGAGGCTCACTCCCGAGCCACGCTGTGTGCATCCATTGACATACACAACGTGGTTCAGTCCCGCCCCTGCTCTCTCCTCGCAGGCTGTGATTGACAGCAGCAAGAGCCAATGGCACCGCGCTGGATCGAGATCAGGCTCAGGTTAAAGTGGTTCTAAAGGCTGAAGTTTTTTTTTTTTACCTTCATGCATGATGATAAAAAAAACTCCCCCCCCCAATACTTACCTGAGCCTGATCCAGTAATGTGCACAGGAGCAGCTGCCCTCCCGGCTCCCTCCCTCCTCATTGGCTCAGATGGCAGTGGGAGCCATTGGCCTTCCACTGCTTTCAATCAAAGCCAGTGAGGAGGGACGGGGAAGGTAGGGCTGAGCCATGTTCTGTGTGTCTATGGACACAGAGCAGGGCTCAGGAGCGAGCATGCATGAGTCCATCCATAGCAGGCAGGTTGCTAGCGGGAGCCGCCGGTCACGCCACGGGCGGCCGTTCTTCGAGTGCACATGCGCCAATGATGTCATCGGAGGCGTAAACAGTCAAATATCTGCTAAACGGTGCAAGTTTAGAAGATATTTACAGTAACTATAGGCAAGCCGTATTATAGGCTTACCTATAGGTTCATACAATACAAGTGTACTGCCTCTTTAAAAGCTGACCACACTAAGCAGGAGAGCACAGCATGCTCAGTTCTCTAGCTGTGTCAGACTTGTCCTGACACGCCCCCGCTACACAGCCATTCACTGGCAAGCTCAGTGTGCTGCTGCTTCTCTTCCCCTCAGCTCTTATGCAGCTAAGAACAGAGGGAATCTTTGCAGATGACACCAAGCTATGCAGTGGGATAACGTCCTTACAGGATGTCTCCAATTTACAAGCCGACCTCAGTGCTCTGTCTAATTGGGCGACAGATGAGGTTAAATGTAGATAAATGTAAAGTTATGCACTTGGGGCCTAAGAATATGAATGCATCATACATACTAGGGGAGTACAACTGGGGGGATCCGTAGTGGAGAAGGATCTGGGGGTTTTGGTAGATCATAAGCTCAATAATGGCATGCAATGCCAAGCTGCGGTTTCCAAACCGAGCAAAGTCCTTTCTTGTATAAGAGAGGTATGGACTCCAGAGAGAGAGATATCATTTTGCTGCCCTACAAATCATTAGTAAGACCCCATCTGGAATATGCAGTTCAGTTTTGGGCACCAGTTCTCAAAAAGGATATTGGGGAACTGGAGAAAGTGCAGAGAAGGGCAACCAAACTGATAAGAGGCATGGAGGAGCTCAGCTATGAGGAAAGATTAGAGGAACTGAAGAAGAGGAGCCCATGGACTTTGCCATATCAGCAATATTACGGCAATCCCGGACCCATGAGTATATCTCTATATACATGTCATGTCGACTTATATGTTGATCAGCCACCATCTTTTGTACATTCATTATATTTATATTTTTTATGATTGATGTTTAATAAAATTATATACTTTTAATATATCTACTCTCTATACTTGGTTGATTGCTTTTGTTGTGATTATACTATCAATTACCAGGGCCAATAAAGTCCCATCAAAGGGGACATTTTTCCACTTGCACCATATAATTGGCATGTGGGCTCACTCTACAGTTTTACCCCCACCTCAACATTTCTTCCTCTGGATCAACTGTGGGTATAGGATTGTGTATATGGGATTGTATGATATCATTTTTATGGTTGAACTGGATGGACTTTTTTGTAACTAAGGAATGTGATCATTTATTTTATTATTTATTTATTTTTTGTTTGTTTTTTCTATCTATACAAAAATGTTTTGACTTTCATTTGGGTTGTTTTTACAAAGCTAAAGCTGCTACTTAAAATATGTGACGAAACATGTCTGGGCGTGGCTGTGCGGCAACTACCTGAGACGTTTGACGTTCAGAACTGCCGGTTGTGAAGCTGCTTCAGGTTAGAGAAGATCAACAGGTTGTTTCCTGGGTCCGCCATGACCGCAACACTCCGTGCATACCGCTGCAAACTGTTTGCTTTTAGAAGTTTTACTTGAAGTGCCTTTAAATGATTGAAGTGATATAAGTGCAATGATTGAAGGTTATGTGTGCCTTTTATAAATAAAGGGATTTTTATAACAGCTTACCTGTAAAATCCTTTTCTTGGAGTACATCACGGGACACAGAGCGACTTAGTCATTACTAATGGGTTATATAGATTACCGTCAGGTGTTGGCACTGGCCAATTCCAAACCGGAAGTACCCTCCCCTATATAAGCCCCTCCCACCCGGGAGCACCTCAGTTTTGTAGCCAAGCAATAAGTGTCCCAAAAAGAGGGGTGGGAGCTCTGTGTCCCGTGATGTACTCCAAGAAAAGGATTTTACAGGTAAGCTGTTATAAAAATCCCTTTTTCTTTTTCGTACATCACGGGACACAGAGGGACTTAGTCATTACTAATGGGACGTCCCAAAGCAATGCCAAATGAGGGGAGGGATACATAAGCTGGGCGCCATCAGGCATGAGGATCTTTTGCGGCCTGCAACACACTGCGCCCAAAGGCGACATCCTCCTGACTTCTAACGTCTACCTGGTAGAACCTAGTAAACGTGTGTACCGAAGACCATGTTGCGGCCTTACATACTTGAGCCAGGGAGGCCTGGTGATGCACTGCCCATGAAGTTCCAACTGCTCTTGTGGAGTGCGCCCTAACTTTGAACGGAGGCGGTCTCTTTCTCAAGCCATAGGCTTGTATTATGACCTGTCGAATCCACTTGGCTAAAGTAGATTTTGATGCTGCCTGACCCTTTCTGGGGCCTTCCGGCAGAACAAATAAAGAATCCGTTCTGCGAATCTGAGCAGTGGCTTTTAGATAAGCTTTAACTGCTCTTACTACATCCAAAGAATGTAATAACTTTTCCTCTACCGAGCTAGGTTTGGGGAAAAAAGAAGGAAGAACCACATCTTGGTTCAAATGAAACCTCGATACCACCTTAGGAAGAAAGGCTGGATGAGGACGTAATACTACTCTGTCCTTATGGACAACCAGATATGGCTCCTTACAGGACATAGCTGCTAATTCCGACACTCTTTTAGCCGAACAAATGGCTACTAGAAAAATCAATTTCCTGGTGAGAAGAACCAAGGAAATGTGTTGTAATGGTTCAAACGGTTGTTTCTGTAGAACCGACAGAACCAGGTTTAGGTCCCAAGGACATATGGGAATACTAACCGGAGGGCTAATACGCATCACTGCTTGTATAAAGGCTTTGACTAGTGAATGCGAAGCCAAGGGCCTTTGAAAAAATATTGACAAGGCCGAAATCTGACCCTTGATAGTACTCAAGGCCAGCTTCCTATCTACAGCCCACTGTAGGAAGTCCAAAATCCTCCCTATCACGTACTTACGTGGATGCCATTTCTTGGCCTCACACCACGTAATGTATGCTTTCCAGATCCTATAATAGATCTGCCTGGATACCGGTTTCCTGGCATTGATCATGGTGGATACCACAGAATTAGAGAGCCCTCTCTTTTTCAGAATGTGGGCTTCAATAGCCAGGCCGTCAAACCTAGGGCTGGTAAGGAAGGGTGGTATATCGGTCCCTGCGACAGCAGGTCCGGACGATGTGGGAGGGTCCAAGGACTCCTCACTGACATTTTTACAATCTCCGTGTACCATGCCCTTCGGGGCCACGCTGGAGCCACCAGAATCACTGGTTTCTTTTCTACCCTGATTCTGCGGAGTAATCACGGTAACAATTGTGGCGGTGGGAATGCATATATCAGCTTGAACTGATCCCAAGGGAACACTAGGGCATCCGAGCCGCAAGCTAGGGGATCCCCTGTGCGAGACACAAATCTGTCCACCTTTGCGTTGAATCTGGATGCTAGCAGATCTACATCCGGTGTTCCCCACCGCTGGCATATTGCCTGGAAAACCTCGGGGTGAAGAGACCATTCCCCCGGGCATAATTGTTGGCGACTTAAAAAGTCCGCTCTCCAATTTTCCACTCCTGGGATGAAAACCGCGGATATGGCTGGGACATATTTTTCTGCCCACTCCAGGATGCAATTTGCTTCCCTCTGGGCTGCACGACTCTTGGTGCCACCCTGGTGATTGATATATGCCACTGCCGTGGCATTGTCTGATTGAATTCTGACAGGGGACCCTTGGAGTTTGGATGTCCATGCTACTAGGGCATACCGGGCTGCTCGTATCTCTAAGAGATTGATGGGCAGGGCCTTTTCTGCTTCTGACCACTTGCCCTGGAGAGACCATTGCTCCAGTACTGCCCCCCAGCCTATGAGGCTGGCATCTGTAGTGACCACCTTCCAAGAAACCGGACTGAAGGGTTTCCCTCTTTCCAGATTCTGGGGCACCAACCACCAATGGAGGCTCTTGCGAACGGAAGGGGACAGGGACATTGGTAAGTCTAAAGCCTGAACTTTTTTGTTCCAGGCTGACAGTATGGCCCTTTGCAAATTCCTTGAATGGAATTGACCGTAGGGTACCGCTTCGAATGAAGCCACCATCTTTCCCAGCAGCCTCATGCAGACGCGTATGGATGGTTTTCTTTTTGTACCCACTAAGTGGGTCAAATCTTTTAAAGACGACACCTTCTCTGGAGGTAAGAAAATCTTTCTCTGATTTGAATCCAGCCTTAGCCCTAAGTATTCCAGACTTTTGACTGGTCTTAGAGCTGACTTGTCCCGGTTGATAATCCAACCGTGATATTCCAGATACTCGATTGTCTTGTGAATAGCTACTTCCAGCTTTTCCACTGAGTGGTCTATTAGTAGCAGGTCGTCTAGATATGCCATTATCGTTACACCCTGTGTTCTTAGATTGGCCAATAATGGGGCCAGAATTTTTGTGAACACTCGTGGTGCTGTGGCCAGACCGAAAGGTAAGGCTCTGAACTGAAAATGGCGCCCTTCTACTGCAAAGCGTAGAAATTTCTGGTGGGCCGGAAAGATGGGAATATGCAGATAAGCATCCTTTATGTCGATCGAGGCTAGCCATTCCTGCCCTTGTAGGGCGGTGGCCACCGATCGGATCGACTCCATCCGAAAAGTCCTGATATTTAGGAACTTGTTTAGCCCTTTTAGATTTAATATGGGCCTCACGTCCCCATTTGGTTTGGGGACTGTGAAAAGGTTCGAGTAAAACCCGAATCCGCTTTCTTCCAGGGGAACCTTCATGATAACACCTTGGAGCAATAGTTGTTCTAGTGCCAGAAGGAGGGATCCTCTCTTTTGGGGATCTCTTGGCACGTTTGACCTCATAAATTGGGCAGGAGGAGTGCCTTTTAACTCCAGCTTGTATCCCAGACTTACTGCGGAGAGCACCCATCTGTCTCTGATGGTGTCCCGCCAGGTCTCTGTGAACAACTGAAGTCTTCCCCCCACCCGATTGAGTGGGGGCAACGCTTCATGCCTTGGGGGGAGGTTTTGTACCTCTCTTGATCCAGGGCTTCTTGTTACCCTGTGATTGTCCCTGATTTCTGCCCCCTGAATTTGACCGCGGAGGCCGTCGGAACTGCTTCACAGCCGATGTGCCTGGGACTGGAGAAGTAGGCCTCTTAAAAGAAGGACTTCTACCCTTGTTCTTAACCGGTAAGAGTGAACTTTTACCGGCAGAAATTTTCTGGATATATTTGTCCAGATCTTCTCCAAATAAGCGTTCTCCATGAAATGGGAAGCTAACCAGCAGTTTTTTACAGGGAGCTTCAGCAGACCAGTTTTTGAGCCACAGAAGCCTACGCATATGTACTATAGACAGCGTAAAGCGGGAGGCCTGTTGGATTGTATCCTTTATGGCGTCCACCGCAAAACACAAGGCTCTAGGCAGGTCAGCTAGGGCAAGAGCCTGCTGATCTGGTAAGTCCCTTAAGACTTGTTTCAACTGATCTTTCACTGCTTGGCAGACTCCAATCGCTGCTACCGCAGGTTGTGTCACCAAACTTGCTGTAGAGAAAGCAGATTTTAGTAAAGACTCCAATTTTTTATCTATTGGGTCTTTGAACATTGGAACATTATCTACTGGACATGTCAGTGATTTGTTAACAGAAGAGATGGCTGCGTCCACTGTAGGGACCCTCCACTTTCTTATGAACTTATCCTCCATGGGATAGATCACCGGAGATCTCTTGGGGGGAGCAAATATTTTATCAGGATGCTCCCAATCCTGGTAAATAAGCCCTTCTAATAAAGGGTGGATTGGGAAGGAACAGACAGCCTGGGGAGCTTTTAGCGACCCCAGCGAGGAAACCGTAGTGGATGGTGGTTCCGCCAGAGGCATTTTAAATGCTGATCGGACCATATTAGTCAGAGACTGAACCCATAATCTTTCAGCCTGAGAAGCTGAGAAAGGTTCTTCCACTGTTGATTCCTCCATAACTGAATCAACCTCATCCTGATCCCCTTCAGGTAGGTCGATCTCTGTGTGGGGCTGTTCCTCCACTAACAGGCACTCTGAAGGAGGAGACGGAGATCGGACGCGCTTTTCCTGAGACAGGGAAGCAGCGATCAATGCTGTTAATCTCTCTTCCAATCCTCC
Organism: Rana muscosa; assembly: GCA_029206835.1. Lineage (NCBI taxonomy): Eukaryota > Metazoa > Chordata > Amphibia > Anura > Ranidae > Rana > Rana muscosa. The sequence goes on along the minus strand of CM055125.1, from coordinate 328,317,367 downwards.
CAGAGTTGAGGATAAAACCTCCTCTGTTATATATACAGGAGCAGGTGGACTGGGGACAGCCGCAGCACCAGGTACTCCTGCGGGGTTTCTACGGCTACTGACCTCTGAATTCTCAGGGGAGATTGGTGCAGTACAAGCATGCCCAATATCCTCAGAGCCCGATGGAGACCCCTTTGGCTTCCTGGAAGATCTATTTCCGGAGCGTCTGGACGACATATCCTTTAAGCACAAAGCTGAGGTATTCCCGTCGTCCTACACCAATTTTGCTGGTAATAGTCTAACACAGGTGCTGCTATATACCAGCTGGTGTCCACTAAAGTGCCTTTCTATGGGGATGCCTGCATCAACCGCCTCTGTGTGCCACTGTTTGTTGCTAGCTCTGTTTGCATGCAGCTGACACTTGTACTGTGTCTTTTAACCATGCTGGGACGCCCGCACATGCGCAGAAGCGCCGCGCATCGAGCGTCATCCACCCGCCCCGCCCCTTTTTTTTCATAGGAGGCGCGTGCACGCGCCCGCGCGCCATTGGCGCCCTTTTCGAAATCAAACAGGGGACTAGGAGCCAGGGCCCTTTTTGCCGGAGGGCCTGTGCGGTGGATGAGCGCAGCAACAGGGCAGAGGAAGTGGATTCCCACAGAGAAACTTACCAGCTGCCTGGATCTTTTGACTTGAGAAAACCAAAGATCCACATGACAAGAAAAATGGACTACAGCGGCCTCTAGTGGTTTAACACAGGTACCGCGGTCCCTGTTTTTTTTTGTTTTTTTCTTGACTACTATTAAAATTTTACATTTTCAGTAGTTATAGGCAAACACAGATATTTAGCGGGAATACCGTTAGGTAACAGACAGAAAGACAAATTAGGCTTGGGGGTCCCCCAATAGAACCAAGTTCCTGGGGGCCCCCACTTACCTGATCCCCGCCGCAGGACTTTGTTTGGTCCACAGAAGTCCAAACTTCACCTATCACGGCAGGCATTGTAATTAAACCTTCAGGGACCGGGTTCCCAAGGATTCCACTCCCCTGGACCTGTATAGCACCCTGCACAGACAACATCTTGGTCGTGGGTATGACCAGAGCTCTGGATCCCAGGGTCCAGCCCTCCTAAGAGAAGCATTACAGGCAAAACCTTGCTCTTCTGCTGCAAGGCCCGGGTACCGACCGTTTAGCTATGAAGCTTTTTTGGTGGGATCCGGAACAGCTTACTAAGGCCCAAAAGAACCTGTACGCAAGCCCAGTGAAAACACATGTTACTCTTTGGCCAACACCTTAGACACTGGCAAAAAACTGAGGTGCTCCCGGGTGGGAGGGGCTTATATAGGGGAGGGTACTTCCGGTTTGGAATTGGCCAGTGCCAACACCTGAAGGTAATCTATATAACCCATTAGTAATGACTAAGTCGCTCTGTGTCCCGTGATGTACGAAAAAGAAAAATGGTTTAACAATACTTCACTATTGGAGCACCTTCTTCATTTTTTCATGTGGAGTTTCCTTCTTTGTTGAGCACTGTTGGAATCGTTTGATGACCCTTTGTGGGTGTTTTAAGCTTTAGGCCTGGTTCACACTGGTCCGACAAACGCTCCGACATTGGGAGCTCATGTCGCATGACGTGTGAAAATCAATGTTTCCCTATGGGAGCCGTCTTAACTGGTCCGACACATGTCGGTCCGACTTTGAGAATGCTCCCTGTACTACTTTGGTCCGACTTTGATCCGACTTCAGCCCATTGACTATCATTGAAGTCGGATCAAAGTCAGACCGCAGTCTTGCATGATCCGACTTTGGCATGCGACTTGTGCTCTGCTGCTCTTGAGGGGGAACTCCACACCAAATAAAAAAAAAAAAACGGCATGGGTTCCCCCTCCAGGAGCATACCAGGCCCTTGGGTCTGGTCTGGATTTGAAGGGGAACCCCCTACGCCGAAAAAACGGCGTGGGGGTCCCCCCAAAATCCAAACCAGACCCTTATCCGAGCACGCAGCCTGGCAGGCCGCAGGGGAAGAGGGGGGGACGAGAGAGCGGCCCCCCCTCCCTCCTGAACCGTACCAGGCCACATGCCCTCAACATGGGGGGTTTGGTGCTCTGGGGCAGGGGGGCGACCTGCGGCCTCCCCACCCCAGAGCACCCTGCCCCCATGTTGATGAGGACAGGGCCTCTTCCCGACAACCCTGGCCGTTGGTTGTCGGGGTCTACGGGCGGGGGGGCTTATCGGAATCCGGGAGCCCCCCCTTGATAAGGGGGCCCCCAGATCCCGGCCCCCCCACCCTATGTGAATGAGTGTGGGGTATATCGTACCCCTACCCATTCACCTGGTGGAAAAAAAAAATGTCAAGAAAAAACACAACACAGCTTTTTAAATTAATTTATTGCACAGCTCCGGGGTCTTCTTCCGACTTCGGGGGTCTCCGCGCTCTCCGGTTCTTTCTTCCGCCGGGCCTCCGCTAACTTCTTTTAGCTCTTTTGCTAGCGGAGGCCCGGTCTTCCCGTCGTCTCGTCCGGCTCTCCGTTGTCCTTCTGCCGGCCCCTCCACTAACTTCTTGTAGCTCTTTTGCTAGTGGAGGGGCCGGTCTTCCCGTCGCCGTCTTCTTCTCTCTTCTCCTCCTCGATGTTGACGCGTTGCTTCCTCTCGCTGTAATACTGGCTGTTCGCTCCGCTCCGCATTAATATAGGCTTCTCATGACGTCACAGTCACATGCTCCGGTGGCCCCGGAGCATGTGACTGTGACGTCATGGGAGCATGTGACTGTGACGTCATGAGAAGCCTATATTAATGCGGAGCGGAGCGAACAGCCAGTATTACAGCGAGAGGAAGCGACGCGTCAACATCGAGGAGGAGAAGAGAGAAGAAGACGGCGATGGGAAGACCGGCCCCATCACTAGCAAAAGAGCTACAAGAAGTTAGTGGTGGGGCCGGCAGAAGAACAACGGAGAGCCGGACGAGACGACGGGAAGACCGGGCCTCCGCTAGCAAAAGAGCTAAAAGAAGTTAGCGGAGGCCCGGCGGAAGAAAGAACCGGAGAGCGGGAGAAGAACCGGAGAGCGAGAGAAGAAGAAGGCGACGGAGAAGACCGGGCCCCGCTAGCAAAAGAGCTAAAAAAAGTTAGCGGAGGCTCGGCAGAAGAAAGAACCGGAGAGCGCGGAGACCCCCGAAGTCGGAAGAAGACCCCGGAGCTGTGCAATAAATTAATTTAAAAAGCTGTGTTGTGTTTTTTCTTGACATTTTTTTTCCACCAGGTGAATGGGTAGGGGTACGATGTACCCCATACTCATTCACATAGGGTGGGGGGGCCGGGATCTGTTGAGGGCATGTGGCCTGGTACGGTTTAGGAGGGAGGGGGGGCCGCTCTCTCGTCCCCCCCTCTTCCCCTGCAGCCTGCCAGGTTGCGTGCTCAGATAAGGGTCTGGTTTGGATTTTGGGGGGGACCCCCACGCCGTTTTTTCGGCGTAGGGGTTCCCCTTCAAATCCAGACCAGACCCAAGGGCCTGGTATGCCCCTGGAGGGGGAACCCATGCCGGTTTTTTATTTAAAATTTGGCCTGGAGTTCCCCCTCAAGATTCATACCAAACACAGTGCCTGCTATTGGCGGGGATCCAAGTCGGATCCCCGTTCATTGAAAGTCGGACATATGTCCGCTTCATGTCGCAGGGCAAAGTCGGATCCAAAGTAGGACAGATGTCGTGTCGCACTAGTGTGAACCCAGCCTCAATGCCGAGCATGAGAGTGCAAGGCATATTTTTCTGGTGAGTGCAATGCTTAAGGGAGTGGAATCACAACCACAGATGGTGTGGTGGAAGATCTGTCTCAAGTTTATTTAAAGAAGATTGTTTGTTTGTTTGAGTTTAACCCCTTAACGACCGCTCACGGCATATATACGTCGGCAGAATGGCTCGTACAGGCACAATCACATACCTGTACGTCCCCTTTAACTGCCTGCCATGTGGTCGCGCGCGTGCTGCCGGCGGCACACTCGCGACCCTGCAGTCCTCCCCGTGAGTCGGACCGTGGTTCCCACGGACTCGATCGCCACGGGGATTCCCGCGATCGTCTCATGGAGGGATGGAGCGGGAAGATGTTAGTGTAAACACAACATCTCCCCGCTCGCCTACTGACACCGATCTCCGCTCTGTGTAATCAGAGCGGAGATCGGTGACGTGTCACTCGTAGCCACGCCCCCCACTTAGAATCCTGCCCTTAGGCACACTTAACCCCTTCAGCGCCCCTAGTGGTTAACCCCTTCACTGCCAGGGTCATTTTTACAGTAACCAGTGCATTTTTATTGCACTGATCGCTGTAAAAATGACAATGGTCCCAAAAATGTGTCAAAAGTGTCCGATGTGTCCTCCATAATGTCGCAGTCACGAAAAAAATCTTTTATAAAAATGCCATAAAACTACCCCCTATTTTGTAAACGCTATAACTTTTGCGCAAACCAAACAATAAACGTCGTTTGCGATTTTTTTTACCAAAAATATGTAGAATAATACGTATCGGCCCAAACTGAGGAAAAAAAAAGTTTTTTTATATATTTTTTGGGGATATTTATTATAGCAAAAAGTAAAAAATATTGCATTTTTTTTTCAAAATTGTCGCTCTATTTTTGTTTATAGTGCAAAAAATAAAAACCGCAGAGGTGATCAAATTAAAGAAAGCTCTATTTGTGGGGAAAAAAGGACGTCAATTTTGTTTGGGAGCCACGTCGCACGACCGCGCAATTGTCAGTTAAAGCGACGCAGTGCCGAATCGCAAAAAGGGGCCTGGTCTTTATGCTGCATAATGGTCCGGCCCTTAAGTGGTTAATCACCTGAATATACACAACAACTTATGGACTTGATTTTGGATTTTTTCTACAACTACTTTCTTTGGTTCACCGGATGAACGTTTATGAGCACATATTTATAAAAAAAATTACATAAAATTCCAAAATGTTTTACGTAATTTTGTTCACTATCACGTGGTGACTCATTTGCACATTACATATATATTATTCTAGATTTGTTTGTATATATTTCTTTGTACACAGTGCTACTATTTTTTCATTTAAAATACACTACCTCTTTTTACAAAGCTTTTACAATCACTTTAAGGTAAAAAAAATAAAAAAACCTTCTCCCTTTACAACACCTTTAACCTATCCTAGAGTCCGCCTCCGCCCATGTGAACTTTATTTTGGAATATGTTGGCCTAACTTTCCCGAGATGAATTCATGCACTTTATGGACAGACATTGCTGTTGACCTTTTAATATTTGCTTTGCAAAGCAAACACTATGCATTTTTGTCATATGTTATCTCTCTTGTGATCGCGGATGTACAGGGCTCTACATGTTTTGTTACCAATGATTGGAAATACCTTTCCGCAGGGTCCAGTTTATATGAAAGTCTTTGTGTATTTTCAATCTGATGCGAAATAAAAAAATAAATAATAATAAAAAAAACATTATTTAGGCAAGTCTATATGTAAGGCCCCTTTTACACTGGGTCGGTGGGTGCGTCGGCAGTAGAGGGTCGCCATTTTAAGCGGCGCTTTACAGTCAATTTCGCATCGCTATTCGGCCACTAGCGGGAGCTTTTACCCCCCCGTTAGCGGCTGAGAAACGGTTAAAACCATCGCAAAACACCTGAGGCACTATGCCCGGCGGTATAGCCGCAGTGCCCATTGATTTCAATGGGAAGGAGCGGTATACACACCGCTCCAAAGATGCTGCTAGCAGGACTTTTTTTTACCGTCCTGCTAGCGCACCGCTCCAGTGTGAAAGCCCCAAGGGCTTTCACACTGGAGAGACAGCAGCAGCCGTTTCAGGGCGCTTTGCAGGCGCTATTTTTAGCGTTATAGCGCCTGCAAAGCGCCCCAGTGTGAAAGGGGTGCAATTTACATCTTTGGTTTTTTTTTCACTGGCGCATGTGCTCTGAAGGAACGGCCACCCGTGCTGTTTCTTCAGAGCCCTGGGCCGTGACTGGCGGCTCCCGCGCGCGAGTGACGTCATCGTGGCTCTGGCCAGTCACAGAGACGGAGTCTGCAAACCCGGAAGAAAGACGGGTAAAGATGGAATTGGCCTCCAGATCTGACATCTCGGTGCGGGAGGGCTTCGTTTTAGGGCAACTTTAAACATAATGTGCTTGTATGCAATGCATATGAGCCCATTATGCCTTTACCTTGCAGGGTAAAAAAAATAAAAACGTCCATCGGTTTACAACCGTTTAACTGAGACATCCAAGTGTCACCCATGTGCGCCACTGAATGTAAGGCTGGGTTCACACCATCGACGCATGTGGCTCCCAGCAGGGGTCCGGTGCGTCCTGGTTCACTGTTTCAGCCCAATATGTTGGCTGAATTCGGACCTGAAACGGACCAAAAGACGCACAGGGCTTCTGTGCAAATTCTCACCAGTGCCACAGCAGAGATATGTGAACCCGTCATACATGTCACTTCCAGGTTCGCAACAAGAAGGGGAGGAGGGCGGACGTGTGTGCTCTCCTCTACCTGGCTTCACTCGATATGCCGGTGTTCTGCCGATGAAGGTCCCCCCCGGTGGATAATGAACCCCCTGTACTGCGCAGCACGAACCACAACGGAGCCGCCGAAAATGTACACCTGTGAGTCAGCTGTACACGGCGCCTGCGCAATGACGACGAGGGGCGGGATTATTACTGTTATATCGTGTAAGGGGCGGGAGGTATTTCTCATTACATACCCATTGCAACCCTCTTGCGGGGCTCCCTTTGAAAACCAGTTACTAGTTATCAGGAATTACTTAGCAATTTAGATATCCCCTTTATCTCACACACCAAGATTACCCCCCTTTTATTACTCATCCACCCTCCCCATTTACTCCCTTTCTCATCTCGGTTGCCACACATGTTCACCACACATGTAGGCATCATTTACTCCTTTCCCACGTTTTTCAATCCATCACACTTATACCTTGTATATCCCTCACATTTATCACTTTTTCTACTTCCCCTCTTTTTTCTCACATCTCACACTCATCACCTTTGCCATCATCATACACAACACACACCTTTCATCTTCAGTTCATTGATTCATTCACTCACCCAGTCACCCTCACCCATTCTAATTTGAACTTTTACCCATACCTCACTTTTTCTAATTTACCTTTTTTTTTTCTCACATCATCTCTCCCCCATACACTCATTTTTTTTTCCAATTGTATTTTTATACCCTACTTCAGGTTCACTTATTCCCTTCACTATCCTTTCCCCACACCACTCACCTTTTAGGATTTTTTCCTTTTTATTAACTGCACCCCAGTATGGGGTATAGCATTCTCATTATCTATTCTTTATAGCATTTTACTCTATAATGAAGTAAACTCACATACGAACCCCAGCTATAACTTTTTTTCATTATTATACATTTTTTACAGTATTGGCGTGCCTGCTTTGGCTTTGGTTTCCTGGCTCCCGCCCTTGCTCCCTGGGCCTACTCCTCCAAGACACCCACCCCCTTCACCGCCATGGGTGGGGCACCAGTGTGACCTCTCATGGGCCTGGAGTTTGGTCCCCACACCTGCAGCGGGGGCGCTTTCCATCTCGCCCTCCCACCTGGCTTTACGTGGGCTTTATGGGCTGTCGCCGGAGCCACGTGGTCCTCGGTCGGTTCTTGAATGCAACTCATGGGGAGTCTTTCTTCCCCCAGCCGTTAATGGCCTCTGATGATATCCACTTGGATGAAACATGTCAGACTGGCCGATGCAAGCACGCTGAGAGCCGCGGATACTTAGATTTTTTATTATACCATGATGATCGTTACCTCCTGTAAGTAGAAGACAATAAAATCCTTGTTTTTCACCTTACGGGCTTCACTATGCTGTTTTTTTTCTTTCATTGGGTTAAATACTTCCTGCTGAGGACTGTATAATATCTTCATCCTTAACCAAGTCCTGGATGCCTTTTCTGATGTGGGGGAAGTTGATCATTTCTGATTGTGACCCATCCAGCTTGGACAGCCGTGTCTATCATTGACCCTCTGCAATTATATCGCCTGTGCTTGTTTGCCTTCTGGTAAGCAGTTTGTGAGCACAATTGGTGTGGTGTGCTTTTGTTTTTGCACACTGAAGTTTGGTGGTGGTTCTTTCATCAGTTTCCACATTCATCTCATTATATGCTGATTTTGCACCTGGACTGTTATACACTAATTTTATTAGCGCTGCACTTTGGACTACTACTGGGTCAATATACTTACCTTTAAAAGCATTACAATCCTTGTAGACGTTTTAATTTGGAAAGGGCTCTTGTTTGTTGAATTATTTATTCATTAGATGTATTTCCCTCTAGAGCATTCCTTTCTCACCCCCTGAAGATGACCGCAATGACAAGGTCGAAACGCGTCAGTATTTCTAGTTTTACTTCTGTACACGAACATCCTGTTATGTCATTGGTATATGTATCCCTACGGCTGTAATAATATGTACATGTTTTTATTGTAATTTGTACCCATGTTATGACTCTAACAGATATGCCCTCTGTGGGAAATCTGCACCAATAAATTATGTTTTGATACAACTAAGAACACCAGTATTCCTTGCTGCAACACAAAGCCCCTGTTGTAACTTTCCTGTTCATCCCCCGCCCCCGGCGGATGACCCCCCTGTACTGCGCAGCGCAGTACGAACCACAACGGAGCCACCGAAAATGTACACCTGTGAGTCAGCTGTACACGGCGCCTGCGCAATGACGACAAGGGGCGGGATTATTACTGTTATATCGTGTAAGGGGCGGGTGTATTACTGTTATATCGTGTAAGGGATGGACAAGGGGCGGGTGTATTACTGTTATATCGTGTAAGGAGCGGATGGCTACAAAGAAGTGTAGTTTATTGCTAAAACCACCCCCAAGTTATCAGCTCTGCCCATCAATTTAAAATTTGGCCTCTTTTGTAGCCATCCGCCCCTTACACGATATTACAGTAATACACCCGCCCCTTAAACGATATAACAGTAATACACCCACCCCTCGTCGTCATTGCGCAGGCGTCGTGTACAGCTGACTCACAGGTGTACATCTTCGGCGGCTCCGTTGTGGTTCGTACTGCGCAAGCGCTGCGCCTGCACAGTACAGGGGGGTCATTATCTGCCGGGGAACCTTTTTCGGCAGGATACCGGTCCCAGGCCTGCAGATAGGCAAGCGAAGCCCCGGATACATAGCGAGGGACACAGACACGGGGTGTGTGGAACAGCCGATTTGTCCTCGGTGCTCACCGTGCAGCCCATGGTGGCAATGCTCCGTTCTCCAGCCCCCTACACTGCCTGAGATAGGGAGCCGCCCACCTTTGCACAAGGCCCGCCCTCGATATCGATCTGCCCCCCCCGTAGAACAGAGGCCACACCCAATCAGCTTCATAGCTTGATCCAGCACACGCCCCAGGAGATTGAAGGCACAGCTCTTTTAGGACGGGGACTGCCTCCAACTACAGCTGCACGATTCTGGGAAAAATGAGAATCACGATTCTTTTGCATAGAATGAAGATCACGATTCTCTCACGATTCTCAAAAAAATAAATATTTTACAGATTTACAACCTCTGAACATGAGAGATATAAAATATCTGTGCGCAGTCTCGTAAGGGACAGTGGTTGGTATTTTAAGTCCTCCTTTAATAGCCTGTCTGCAAGGTCTGGGTAGCTGACTCAGACTGTGCTGTGATAATATTCATAATATTTTATGAGGGACAGTGGTTTCTGGTATTTTAAGTCCACTCCTCACATGCCCCCCTTGAATAGCCTGTCTGACTGTCACCTGCAAGGTCTGGGCCCCAGACCTTGCAGATGACAGTCAGACAGGCTATTAAAGGGGGGCATGTGAGGAGTGGACTTAAAATACCAGAAACCACTGTCCCTCATAAAATATTATGAATATTACCACAGTCTGAGTCAGCTACCCATATTATGAATATTTCCACAGTCAGCTACCCCAGAGTTTGGTGGTTGCCGGTACTCACGTGTGTGTTGGAATCATCGGATCAATACTGGTGCACACACAGGCTCACAGTGTGCAATGCGCACTCACTGTGGTGTTTCATTAACAGGTGTTGTGCCAAGAATGGTTCCCCGCCGGATTCTGTTCCCCCTAGCTCTCGGCTCTTATCGGAACTCCGCCCCTCCAGCCCTGTACATTGCCGCTCCCTCCTACTGTTCCTCACGAATGCAAATTCTCCTAATACCGCCCCGCCTCTCCAGCCCTCTGCTTTGCCGCTCACGCCTACTGTTTTTTCAGGAATGCTAATGAGCAGAGGGCTGGAGCGGCCGAAAAAACGTGGTGGTACCGCCCACGATGATGCGGCGCTGCGGCGCATCACGCTCTCTGCTGACTGACATCAGTTCCTATTGCTGACGTCAGTTCCGATCAGCGCCATTTGCGTTCCATGCTGGTTCCGGCGTGGAAATACAAAAATCGAGCTAATCCAGCCTGGAGATCGCGGGGGGGGGGGGGGGTGAATCGAAATCGCGATCTTATAACGATTAATCGTGCAGCTCTACCTCCAACACCCACCTGATGAATATAATTCCATTGCCCGACTCTCAGACTGAGAACCCAGCCTCAGCAATGTCAAAGGAAAAGGTCCCTAAGCCGCACATCATGAAGCAGACCCGTGTGCAGGAAGTGAGATGAATGGCAGCCTCAGCCCGGACTCCAGCCAGGCCATGTCTCCAACGCGTTTCACTCCACCCCTTGGAGCTTATTAATGGGGAACCTCAGCGCCAGGCTTGGAGAGTGCAGGGTGGTGTGTCAGCAGTAAATGGGCTGACAAAAGCCCAGGCGCCAGGACGCAATTGTAGAGTTGTGGATTAAATGAATAGTAATACTACCCCATTGGATGAATATTGAATTCCTTAAACATTTCCTAGTAATATGGCTGTACAGTACAGAGTGCAGCAGTCTGGGAAATGTAATACATAGTGCAATGTACAGATGTTAATGGTACATGGTGTGAGGTTACATTGGTGAGAACTGGTGGAGCTAAAGATGTGGCACACAATACACACAGTAGATCCAGATTCAACCCAGAATATATTCAAATTAAACTCTTTATATCCTCTATTCATTCTTTCCTTGTTGCAATATTCTCTTTAACAATGTTTTTGTTGTTTTCAGACTGGCAAGTGGCTTCCCTCATCCTTGTGTTATGTGCCACGCTCATCTCTGGCCTGTGGTTCGTTGTGAGTATTCTGTGGATCTGCCAAGTGAAGCAGCCTCTGAAGTTCCACAATCTGTCCTTTCTACTCATTATATCAGGTAAAGTACTAAATATGAAAGGTTATAGGAATTCTTTTAGCAGAGCTTCACACATCCTACACTGTAAAAATGCCACATTTTAGGGCTCATTCACATATGCTTTGTTCTCTAAAGACAGAGATGCGCTTAGATCACTCTTCAGCGAGCATTTGACAGGCAGCAAGGAGGCGTTGTATCACCTCCTTACCATCTGCTTTAACCAGGTTCATTGCATGCAATTGTTCACTTTGAATGGGTTTGCCCTCGATGAGCGCTATACTTGCTGAAAGCGACGCAGTATATGAACACCCTGGTCGCTGCCCCTAAGGCTGGGTTAACATATTTGCAGGTCCGGTTCTGGTGCAGAGTCTGGTGCGGTTTTTGTTCAGTTCAGGTGCAAATTTGACACTAAAATCACACCTGAACCGGACTGAAAAATGCACAGGACCCTTGTTCAACCACTTGCTTACTGGGCACTTTTACCCCCGTTCTGCCCAGGCCCATTTTCAGCACTGTTACACTTTGAATGACAATTGCGCAGTCATGCTACACTGTACCCATATGACATTTTTTATCATTTTTTTTTTTCACACAAATGGCTCTTTTTATTTTTTGCTAAATAGACCAAAAAAGAAAAAAAAAGTTCAATTTGTTATAAAATTTTGCAAACAGGTAATTCTTCTCCTTCACTGATGTGCGCTGACGAGGCAGGCACTGAGAGGTGGCATTGATAGGTGGCACTGGGTACTGATAGGCGGCACAGATTGGACTGCACGGATAATCAGGACACTGGTAATCAGTGCCCTGATTATCAATGCACATGTCCCTAACACAAGCCGGTTACCGGCTCTCTTCTTCTCTTCTCGCACTGTGAGCGCGAGGAGAGAAAAGCTGATAACCGGCTTGTGTTTACATCCTGTGATCAGCTGTCATTGGCTGACCGCTGATCACGTGGTAAAGGGTCACTGTGATTGGCCCTTTACCCCAAAACTGTGATCTGCCGAAGGACTCAGCGATCACAGAGCGCGCCACAGGGCAATCACTGAGGGCCTTCCATTGACGCCCTCCTGGCATTGGAAGCCCATGCTTTTGGCTATAGCGCGGCCGGCAATCGGTTAATTTGCACTGTAATCGGCCTGCAAACATATGAACCAGCTTAATTGAAAGCCGGTCTGGTTCACGTTACGCAAATCAGATGTGGTTCAAAACGCATCCGATTCCCATATATGTGAACCAAGCCTAAAGAAGGTAGCAGTTTTGGGCAGGGGGGGGGGGGGGGGGTGTCAGTAAAAGTGCAGCTCAACTATATGGTTTTAACCACCCCATTAGCGTGAATGAGCCCTTACTGTGCCAGTTCTGGCCAAAAGTGCCTTGTGCTTTCAAAGCGCAGAGCACCGTTTGCATTGTGTCTCCTTGCAGAGACCTGCATTTTTCTAGTGCAGAAAAAGAAACATAGGCCCTTCACACATGTGGACAAGCTCTTAAAGCAAAAAAAAAAAAAAATGTAAGAAGGGCAGTCAAGACAAGCAATGTTACATCTCCTGTGGGTCGGTCTAAAAGAATCCCAAATCTAGCTACACAGGGTGTGCCAGGTGCCCAGGCACACCCTAATCACCCTGTGCAGCATAGATTCCCCCTACTACCCTAGCCCCCCCCCCTTCCCGCCGCTGGCTTCCCTCCGCACCGATGCTGGCTTCTCTCCTCTCCCAGCGGCTGATGCTACGGGATGTTTTAGGATGAATGGGGGAAGGGGCTGGTAAATATGTAATTTACTGATCCCTTCCCTTTCTGAATAAACATAGTGAGGGATCGGTAGTGTGTGTTTGAGATTTGGGGTGCACACCCTAATGCAATAGGCTGCGCACACCTATGTCTAGCTACTATTTTGACTAGCATTATAAATAAAATTTACTTTACCCTTCCTGACCGAGCCAAATCCTCCTGTTTTTGTGCTCAACATGCACCCACTTTCCCCCATTAAAAGATCATAATGGGAGATTATTAGCAGCAGAGGCAATGCAGCAATCCAGAAAGCAATGGGCAGCGGCTCTTTTAATGAGCTACATGCTTGTAAATCAGCAGTAACCACCCTGATAGCCACCACCCCCACTATATATGTATTTTTAGGGTCTTACTTTATATGCAAATACTTTCTCAATGATAACAGGATATCTGTACTCCCTGTAAAATCCTTTTTGGAGTCCATTAAAGAAGACAGGAAGTCTGAGTATCGGGTTATACTACCATCTATGGAATTGGACACTTTCAAGTTAAAAATTAAATAAAAAAAATTGTAGGCCAGCGCAGGATAACCCCCTCCAACTACAAGCATGCCTGAGTAGCAAAACATACAGGCATCCGTTGTGAAGATCCTCTCAAGCACAGGAAGGACTTCCCAGACTCCAGATCCGGATTTCTGAGGCACCAAACCAGGGACAACCTGGTACTTTCGCAACAAAAAAAATTTGTCCAGATCAACTTATCCCATGACAACAGACTATTGGGCACTAGAGGTCTGGAGTGAAACTTGGAAAAACAGAACTGTCTTGAAGGAGTAGCAAAAGTGGAGAATAGGACCACTCCTGGACTAGAGAGTTGGAACCTGAGATCAGGGAGTCTGAAGTTTCTCCTAATGGAAGGAACACTATGGCCTGAGCTGTGTCCAAGGCTGACCCAAGTTCTCCAAACGATGAGTCAGTTCCAACAATGATTTATATAGGATCAGGATCCAGCTGAATAGTAACATCCGGACAGACAGCGTCACGTCCAACAGAGTCCACACCAACTGTTCCTTCAAAAGGAGGTTGTCCAAGTATCCCACAATGGGTATACAACATAAGTGCAGCATGGCTAATACTAGGGCCAACGCCTTGATGAATACCCTTGGTGCAGACAAGAACGAGTAGTGCAGAGGTCCAACAGCAAAGTGTAAGAATTGTCAATGCGCTAAAGAGAAGGTAAGGCAAGCATCCTTGATGTCCACAGGAGCCAAAAAGTCTCCCCAGTCGCAGGAAAGCAATGCCAGACTTGGTGGATTCCATATAAGATTTCTAACCCTAAATAAAGACATTCAGAGCTTTGAGATCCAAGATGATGTGGATGCCCCATTTGGGCCCAGTAAACAGTTTGGAGTAAAACCCCTGAAACCGTCCTGCTACAGGAACTTGGAAAATGACACCTTGAGCCAGAAAGCCCTAGAGGGCTAAATAGAGAACTTGTAATCTGTGCGGTAAGACAGGAAGGTTGGAGGTGAAAAACCAAGGAGGTGAGGAGCAAAACTCTAGATTGTAAACCTAGGATACACCTCCTCCTGCACCCAATTGTCTAAGATACAAGTTTAACAAATGTCCCCCCACTTTGGAACTTAAGGTGTATCTTCATGCAATGAAATTCGACAAACTAAGGGCAAGACCTTGTAGGTGGACTGGGAGCCAAGCCGGGGGGGGGGGGGGTGGGTCTTGAAAGGGAGGTCAAAGGAGTGTAGAAATGAAAGAGAGATTTCTTAAAAGTCAGAGAGGGAGAAGACTTACCAATCTGAGCCTTTGGATTCTTCCACTGAGGTTGAAGGATGCTTTTGCCACCAGTAGCATCCCTAATATTATCCAAAGAGATGTCTTTGCAGATCAGACATCTCTACAAAAGGGTCCTGCTTACACCACTTAACCCAAGTGCGCAAATACATATGTACCAACATAAGACACATGCAGGAAATGAGATGATTCCATCAAACCACCACAGCTAAAGTTTAACGCTACAGTCATCGGCTCCATGTGTTTAATAAGAAAAGGTTTAACTGCAGCAGTGGTTAGATCTTTTAAAAGATTTTGATCAGTCAGACATGGTTTACCAAATTAAGGGTGTGGCAATGATCTGGTGACGAGCAGCCAGAGACAAGAGCGCTGGGAAAGGGCTCCCAACAGCTAATTGGCTGGAGAACGGCGCATCCTGAGTCTACTGGAATAGTTAATGCCTTAATAAGGTGCGATGTAGGTTAGATCCACATTGAGAACGGATCACTTCTGTACAAAGATCCTCACCAAATGGACACTAGGCTAATAGGTGCTTGGGGGAGCAAATAACTTACCAGAATGCTTTCAATTTTCATAAGCAAAGGTTGATTAAGCAAACAAAAGGGAACATTTTGCGAACTTAGGCATTTTAAAGTAACTCAAGGCTGGAAACAGCACTGATAGAAGCAACAGGCTAATCCTTTGGTTCCCGAGTGTGTGGGTGCACTGTACCAGTAAGAGCCAAAACAGTCTCGTAATTTGAAAGAAAGAAAAAGGTGTGTTAGTGTAAAAGCAGTAGCCATCTTGCACATCTTGCTCCATGTATGCGTTCCTTGATGAGCAATTCAAGGGCGAATACTGTTGTGTGAGTCGTTTCTCTGGAAGCCCAGATCCTGGGTCTGGAGTCAGGT
The DNA here is from genome assembly GCA_029206835.1 of Rana muscosa. Lineage (NCBI taxonomy): Eukaryota > Metazoa > Chordata > Amphibia > Anura > Ranidae > Rana > Rana muscosa. The sequence continues at coordinate 328,301,718 of CM055125.1, read as the reverse complement.
GGCAAGATTGAGTAGCATCGGCAACCTGGAAAGAAGCTTGGACATTACCCAGCAGGTACTGGCGGGGGCCAGTGAGGAGGAGGTTGGAGTGACGGAGGCACAGAAGCCAGAGGTAGGTAGCTGGGTGACAGGAGGAGGGGTAGAGGGAAAAGCGCTAGAGAGGCCAGTCCTGAGTTGGTACACCCCAACAAATATACCAAGTTTCATAATGTAGGGGATATAAGCTCAGGAGTGGCATTGCTGGAGCAGGCACCCTCCCCTAGCTGCCAGGAGAGTGACGGCTCCAGTAAAGTGGGGGCAGAGATACAGGAAAGGCTGGACAAGTGTTGGTAGTGGGGGGACTCAATTTTTAGGAGGACAGAGATGGCAATCTGTCAGAAAGCCTGTGGTCGCCGAACGGCAACTTGTCTACCGGGAGCTCAGGTTCAGCACATTGCGGATCGGGTGGATAGATTATTGGGCAGGGCTGGGGAGGACCCAGCGGTCATGGTACACGCTGGTACCAATAAAGCGAGAGGCAGCTGGAAAGTGCTAAAAATAGGATTTTTTACTCACCGTAAAATCCTTTTCTCTGAGTCCATGGACCGACACAGCTTCTCTATTGACAAAGTGGGTATTATCCGTTAATTAGGAGTGACTAGGCAGAAAAACTTGTAAAAAGTGTTGCATCACACCTTCTACAGTACCGCCCAGGGGGCGGACCCTCTGGGTATACCCTCTCAGTCTGCACATCGCAGATCAGTTCGTCAAAAAGCAGTACAAACTTAAAAGGAGGGGTGGGTGCTGTGTCGGTCCATGGACTCAGAGAAAAGGATTTTACGGTGAGTAAAAAATCCTATTTACTCTTTCGTCCATGGACCGACACAGCTTCTCTATTGACAAAGTGGGACGTCCCAAAGCAGTGTCAGAGAAAAAAACGAGGGGTGGTAACAGCATAAAAACAAACTTCACCCCAAAACACAAAACAGCACTCCTCCAACGGAGGAGTTGCAACTCTAAACAGCCGCCTGCAAAACCTTGCGGCCGAAAGAGGCATCCGAAGATGCACCTACATCAACTTTGTAGAATTTTGTGAAAGTGTGAGCGGACGACCAAGTCGCCGCTTTACATAGTTGGGAAACAGACGCTTGATGTCGGAAAGCCCAAGAGGCACCTATTGCCCTGGTCGAATGCGCCGTGACAGGAAAGGGGGGCGCCTGACCCTTTAAGGCGTAAGCCTGGATTACTATCTGTCGGATCCACCTAGAGATGGTGGCCGATGAGACTGCTTGGCCCTTCTTGGGACCAGCCACCGAAACAAACAGTGAGTCTGACTTCCGGAACAGGGAAGTAGCAGATATGTATACTCTCAAAGCTCGGACAACGTCCAAGGAATGCAACGCCGACTCCTTAGGATTCGACGGCTGAGTACACAAGGATGGAAGTACAATGTCTTCGTTGAGATGAAAAGCCGAAACGACTTTCGGAAGAAAGGAAGGCTGCGGCCGCAGCACCACCTTATCCTTGTGGAAAATCAAATAGGGAGCCTTGCAGGACAGGGCTGCCAGCTCAGAGACTCGTCTAACTGACGTAACAGCCACCAAAAAGACCACCTTCTGAGAAAGTGTCAACAGGGGAATATCTCTAATATTCTCAAACGGTGCCTTCTGAAGCACCGAGAGGACCAGGTTCAAGTCCCACGGAGGTAACGGGGGGCGGACCGGAGGGGCCACATGTCGAACCCCCTGCACAAATGTACTCACGAGAGAGTGAGTCGCCAGGGGTCGCTGAAAAAAGACAGCCAGGGCAGATATCTGTCCCTTAATCGTACTTAGGGCAAGCCTTTGGTCTACCCCATGCTGTAAAAACAGCAGGATTCTGGAAACCAAATAGGTACGCGGATGCCATTTCATTTCCTCACACATGGAGATGTAGGCCCTCCAAGTGCGGTGATAGACCTTCCTAGAGGACGGTTTCCGAGCACTTCTCATAGTAGAAATTACTGAGTCTGACAGGCCCCGGTCTCTCAGTACCTGGTTCTCAACAGCCATGCCGTTAAAGCCAATGACTGTAAAGCAGGATGGAATATGGGACCTTGCGACAGCAGGTCCTTCCGTAGTGGTAGGCGCCAGGGGACGTCTGCTACCAGACGTACTAGATCGGCGTACCAAGGACGCTGAGGCCAATCTGGAGCGATTAGGATCATTGGAATTCCCTCTGCCTCCACTCTGCGGAGCAGAAGAGGAAGAAGCCTTAAGGGAGGGAAGGCATAGATTAGCCGATACTGGCCCCACGATGCTACCAACGCGTCCGTTGCGTCTGCCCATGGGTCTCTTGACCGGGCCACAAACCTCAATACCTTCCGATTGAGTCGGGAAGCCAGAAGATCTACGTCTGGTGTGCCCCATCTTTGGCAGAGGAGTTGGAACACCTCCGGGTGTAAGGACCATTCTCCCTGGTCCAGCATCTGGCGGCTCAGGTAGTCCGCCTGCCAGTTTTCCACACCCGGAATGTACACGGCCGACAGTGCCGGTACGCTCCTCTCTGCCCACTTCAGGATGCGAGCGATCTCCGATGCTGCAGCTGAGCTTCTTGTTCCTCCTTGATGATTGACATATGCCACTGCTGTGGCGTTGTCTGACTGGATCCTGACTGGACGCCCTTGCAGTCTCTGAGACCATTTGAAGAGGCACAGCTTGATCGCCCGGATCTCCAGGACATTGATCGGCAGGAGGGCTTCCTCTGGGGTCCAGCGACCTTGCGCCGACTGGACACCCCAGACTCCCCCCCAACCTGTAAGGCTGGCGTCCGTCGTGATCACTATCCAGTAAACCGGAAGAAATGACTTCCCGGCCATTAGAGCCGGTGCTGTCAGCCACCATACCAGGGATCTCCTGACTAGGTGGCTCACTCGGATTTGATAATCCAGAGATGAAGGGCATCTGTTCCATCTGGACAGAACTTCCCTCTGTAACACTCGAGTGTGGTATTGAGCATATGGGACCGCCTCGAAGGAGGCTACCATGAGGCCCAACACTCGCATGCAAAAACGGAGTGACGACCAATTCCTGGAAGTCAGCTGCCGTACTGCAGCCCGGAGGGTCTGCAACTTCTCCACAGGGAGGAATACCTTTGCCTCTGAGGAATCCAGAATCAACCCCAGGTACACTAGGCGTTGAGTGGGCACCAATACTGACTTTTGCGTGTTTAGTATCCAACCACAGTCTCGAAGAGTCTGACAGGTAATGGACACGCTTACCTCTAATTCTGAGCTTGAAGGGCCCTTCAGCAGAAGGTCGTCCAAGTAACCTGTGATAGCGATACCCCGCTGTCTTAGAAGTGCCAGAATCGGAGCGAGCACCTTGGTGAACGTCCTGGGTGCTGAGGCAAGGCCAAACGGGAGGGCCACAAACTGGTAGTGGTTCTTCCCGATAGCAAATCGCAGAAACCTCTGGTGTCTGGAGTATATGGGGACATGCAGGTATGCGTCCTTGATGTCCAAGGAGGCCAGAAAGTCCCCCGGATGGAGAGCCGTGACTACAGATCGAACCGACTCCATCCGAAAACTTTGTACCTTCACAAAGCAATTGAGGGCTCTGAGATCCAAGCTTGGACGAACCCCCTCCTTCTTCGGCACAATGAACAGATTTGAGTAAAAACCCCGTTCCAGTTCTGGAACTGGAATAACTACCCCGCGTTCCAGTAGACCCTGGACCGCCCCATACAGGGCCTCCCGACGGGTCGGTAGTAGCTGGAGATTGGAGGTGTTGAATCTGTCCGGTGGACAAGAGAGAAACTATCTTGTAGCCTGAGGAGATTACTTCGCAAACACACCTGTCGGAGATTAGTGCTGTCCACTGAGTCGCGAATTTGCGAAGACGTCTCCCCACCCGAGAGCTGGGTGGGGGTGGACCTTCATGCGGACGCAAATTTGTCCGCAGGCTTATTGGGTATGCGGGACCAGGGACGCTTTTGTCCTTGGGCAGGCGCTTTATCGGCCTGGGGTCTTTTCCCTGTCGCCCTAGGGGGACGAAAAAACCACTTGTGTGCAGTAAAGGAGGGCCCTTGCCCTTGGCGTGGCCCCTTACCCTTGCTAATTTGGGGAAGCAAAGTGCTTTTACTTCCTGTGGCATCCTTGATGATGTCATCCAGAGAAGCCCCAAAAAGTCTGTCGCCCTTAAAAGGCAGATCCAACAGGGCTTTCTTGGAAGTCTGGTCCGCAGACCAGCCTTTTAGCCAGATCAGGTGGCGTATTGCTACTGCATAAACCGAAGTTTTAGACAGCAGGGGAATAGTATTCATGTCTGACTCGCAGACAAACCTAAGGCCCTGGACCAACAGGTCGGCCAATGTTATCTCATCAGGAGGAGCATCTCGCTCCTTAACCCCTGGAGTAGCAATCTTGCCCATTCAGTAAGTGTGTGAGACACTAGGGCCCCCGCCAATGGCGGGCGTACTGCCGAGCCTACCACTGAGTATAGGTAGCAAGCGAGTGCTTCAGCCTTCTTATCCACAGGGTCCTAGAAAACAGGAGCCCCTTCTACAGGAATTGTGGTGGCTCTATTAAGTCTGGACACCGGAGGGTCCACTATAGGGGGGAGAGGTCCATTTCTTCAGAAAACTCTCCTCAAAAGGGGTACCGTACCGCAAACCTCTTTGGGGCTGTAAAGACCCTCAGTGGGTTCTCCCATTCCTTGTATAAGAGTTTATCAAAAGACACACAAGGGAACACCTTAGCAGTGCGGGCAGGTCTATGAAACCCAAGTGGACCGGAGTCTCTGCTGCTTCTGCAGTATTTTCCAATTTTAGCATATCCCGCACTGCAGTAATAAGGTCAGATACCAAAGCCGTCTCGCGTACTGACCTGGACTTTGAGTCATTCTCACAGTCCGGTCACGGTCTGCAGTCTCTGGTGCGTCAGAATCTGGGCCCCGAGCCATAGCTGGACCTGGTTCTGCACCAGAATTATCCCCAGAAGCTTGCAGGGGATGGGGCGTTTACTACCCCCTGTATTCCCGTGTGCTGCTTCCACCCTGGCAGCAAACGCCTCTAGGATTGCCGACATAGCGTCCATAGACACCTCAGGGACACCAGCTGCTAAATCTGGTGTTTCAGGGGAGAAGACATCTGGCTCAGATGCCATGCTGACCACACGCTGACACTCACAGGGCTCCAGGCAAGATATCAATAGGCCACCCTCCTGCGCTGCAGAGATGCTGGGTCACCCAGAGGACTCACCACCCTGGATAGGTACTGCTATGCTGCGCCTATGATGCTGTCCCCTTGCTGCTGTGTCAGTCTGCTTCTTTTATCAGCACTTCCTGTGTGAATTTTCGCGCCAGTGTAATGCACCCTAGAGGCCGGAGGCTCTCGCAAAATGGTTGCCAAAACCGTCTGTATGGAAGATAATGTGGGCTCTAAGAAAATGGCCGCCGACAGAAGATAGAGGTCAGGCAGCCATAGCCCACAAAAAAGATGGCCGCCGAACGGCAATATCTGCATACAGGGTGGACAAACATGGCCGCCGATCACCTGATAGGGGCCAGTGGGTGTGGCCGAACTACAGGAAGATGGCCGCCAGGCAGTTACAAGAGGCCAAACTTGGCATGGACCACCTCAAAATGGCCGCCGACAGCATGGAGACACAGAAACACAGGTAAGCAAAAATGACATTTCTTTTAAATGTTAGTTACAGCCAGCCCCGCTCCAGTGGGACCCCCTAGGTGACCCCCAGCACCCAGCAACCTTTAGCTAGAAGCCCAGGGAGGAGGGAAAGGCAGGGAGAGAGGGAAGAAAGGGGCCACAACCACTTACTTGATCTCTCCAGGAATGTCCAGCTAAATCACCCAGCCGAGGCAGGGGAGTTTTACTTACCTATCCTGCATGTATTCTGCTGGAAGACATTCCAAACAGATCATCGTCCGCGCACGGAAGGTGACTGTTGGCCAGGCATGCTGTGATTGGACCCAGAAGGGACGATCATATGTATGCCCTGGAGCATGACGCTCACCGGACAGGCTGCTGCGACTCGGCCGTAAGGTCAGCCGAAGCTGAGCGGTCCGATGCAAGCCTTGGAGCGTAAGCTCACCGGCCAGGCTGCTGCGACTCGGCCGTAAGGTCAGCCGAAGCTGAGCGGTCCGATGCAGGCCCTGGAGCGTAGGCTCACCGGCCACCCGTGGAGCGATGGGCATGTCGTGGAAAACCCAGCGCGTAGCTAGGGTCGGCACACGCTCGATGGCCGAAACTGGGGAGACTACAAGGATCGAGGATCCAGCCTGTCACCCAGTCGGCAGTTGATCGAAGATCGCAGGAAACAACAAATGTAGCAAAAAAATAAAAATATATATATCTTTTTTCCCCGGACCAATGAGCCCGAAGGGAGCCATGTCCTACTCCTTGCTAGACAGAAAAAAACTGATCTGCGATGTGCAGACTGAGAGGGTATACCCAGAGGGTCCGCCCCCTGGGCGGTACTGTAGAAGGTGTGATGCAACACTTTTTACAAGTTTTTCTGCCTAGTCACTCCTAATTAACGGATAATACCCACTTTGTCAATAGAGAAGCTGTGTCGGTCCATGGACGAAAGAGTAAAATGATTTCAGGGACTTAAGGAATAGATTAAGAAGGACCTCCAAGGTGGTTTTATTGGAAATACTACCTGTACCTCGAGCCACACCAGAGTGGCAGCAGGAGCTTAGGGAAGTGACCAAGTGGCTGAGGAATCGGTGTAGGAAAGACGGATTCGGGTTCCTAAATAACTGGACTGACTTCTCCGTCGGTTACCAGCTCTTTGGTAAGGACGGGCTGCACCTTAATGGGGATGGTGCAGCTCTTTTGGGAAGAAAGATGGGGGGAAGCATCTTCAGAGGAAGCAATAGCCGGCAGTGAGCAAAGGACAGAGGGTAATATTGGAGTCGGCAGTGATAAAACAGCGGTAACTTCTAATCTCGGGGAGAATCAATAGACAATTCCAAAATTATACCAGAGGAAACATAAGGACAAAAAAAATGCACTCATACAACACTGAGAGGCGTATACACGAATGGTAGGAGCCTAGCTAACAAAATAGAGGAACTGGAGCTGCTATTACACGAGGAGGACTTAGACTTTGTGGGAATAACTGAAACTTGGTTTGACAGATCACACGTTTGTGGGCTGGCAAATATCCAGATGTATTCCTTTTATCCGAAGGACAGGGAAGGTAGAAGACGGGGAGGGGTGTCTCTATATGTCAAAAATGATGCAAGGGTGGTAGAGAGGAGTGATATTATGAATGGGACAAGGGGGAATTGGAATCAGTGTGGGTAGAACTTCAAAGAGAAGAAGTAAATGAATAGTGGGTGTATGTAATAGGCCACCCAACCTGAAGGAGGAGGAGGAGCTGGACCTACTACTATCACAATTAGAAATGACAGCAAGACAGGGAAATGTCATCATAATGGGGGGGGGGGGGACTTCAATTATCCAGATATTGACTGGGCAGAGGGAAAAGCTCATTCATTAAAGGCCCGTCATTTCATGAATGTCTTACAGGACAACTTTATGTTCCAATTGGTGGATTCTCCAACTAGAAAGAATGCCCTGCTAGATTAATTACGAACTATTCAAGTCTGATCTCAGATGTGGCAATACGGGACAACCTGGGATCTAGGCATTGGAGGATGATTGCATTTAGCGTAAATCATAGAAAAAAAAGGAGGCACAAGGGTAGCACAAAAATTTCAAATGAGCCCATTTTTCTGAACTGCATTCAATTCTACAAGGCATCAATTGGGACCAAATCCTAAAAACATTGAACACGAAAGAAAAATGGGAATGCTTTAGGAGCATATTAAACAAAGGTATCACACAGTGTATTCCAATGGGCAATAAATATAGAAGAGCAAAGGTTAACCACTTCCATACAGGGCACTTATACACCTTTCTGCCCAGACCAATTTTCATCTTTCAGCGCTGTTGCAATTTGAATGACAATTGCGCGGTCATGCTACACTGTTACCAAAATGAAATTTTTATCATTTTGTTCCCACAAATAGAGCTTTCTTTTGGTGGTATTTGATCACCTGTGGGATTTTTATTTTCTGCTAAAAAAACTAAATTAAAAAAAGACCGAAAATGTTGAAAAAAAAAAGATTTTTTTTGTTTCAGTTACAAAACTTTGTAAAGAAGTACGTTTTCTCCTTCACTGATGGGGATGCACTTACGGGCACCGATGAAGTGGCACCAATGAGGTGGCATTGATGGGCACGGATAGGCGGCACGGATGGGCACTGATAGGCGGCACGGATGGGCACTGATAGGCGACACGGATGGGCACTGATAGGCGACACGGATGGGCACTGATAGGCGACACGGATGGGCACTGATAGGCGACACGGATGGGCACTGATAGGCGACACGGATGTACTGTAATGTATTGTAATGATGGATGCCAATCAGTGCCAAACAATAATGCCTGCCAATCAGTGATGCCCATTGTGGGCACTGATTGGCATCCATTAGGGGTACTGATTGGCATCCCTGGTGGTCTAGGGTGGCATACCTGGTGGTGGGTATCCCTGGTGGTCCAGTGTGGGCATCCTCGGGGGGGCTGCGCTGATAATCGATCAGCACAAACCCCCCCCTGTCAGAGGAGCAGCCGATCTGACAGACGCGAGTGAGGAAAAGCCGATCACCGGCTCTTCTTGTTTACATCGTGATCAGCCGTGATTGGACACGGCTGATCACGTGGTAAAGAGTCTTCGTCAGAGACTCTTTACCTAGATCGGTGTTGCGGGGTGTCAGACTGACATCCCGCAACAACGATCACCGCGATGCGCGCCGCCGGGTGTGAGCAGCAGCTTGTTATCCTGTCTACGTCATGACATCCGGTCAGGAAATTTAAACCACTTTGCCGCTGTCATTTTGCTATAAGGCGGGCAGCAAGTGGCTAAACCATAAAAAGAAAAAAATGCCCTTTAATTTTTTTTTAAAAGGGGCTGGGTCACCATCAGCATTCCAACACTACAAGGAATGCAATAAGAAGTGTAAGAACGCAATCAGGGCAGCTAAAAAAAAATATTACGAGAGTGGGGATTATGGATATATTTTTAAAAGGCTCTTGGATGTGCATCTTAAAGAACGTTTTTTTTCAACCTTACCTACTATGTAACTATGAGTTGGTTCACATCCTTACTGCCAGCGGAAAAAAGTAAACTTTTGTTGTAGCTAGAATTGGGCAGATTTGAGCTTTTTTGGCACTTTTTTTATTCTCATATGGAAATGCGCCATTTGCGCATTTTTCCGCCCAAATGAAATAAAATAAAAATAGTAATATTATATTAAATAAAATACACAACTAAATATAATCATAAATAATATGCAATACATAAATAATAATTAAACCCTAACCTTTAAAAATAATATTAAATCAATCAATAATAAAAAAATAATAAACACCCAAAAAAAAAAAAAATCATAATGATGTTTTTCTTTATTTTGTGTTATGCCGCGTACACACGATTGGAAATTCCGACAAGAAGTCAGATGTGAGCTTTTTGTCAGAAATTCCGACCATGTGTATGCACCATCAGAATTTTTCTGTCAGAATTTCCGCCAAGAAAAATTTGAGAGCTGGTTCTTAAATTTTCCGACGGGAAAAGTTCCCATCGGAAATTCCGATCGTCTGTATGCAATTCCGCAAAAAAAACACGCATGCTCAGAATCAAGCAGAAGAGCCAAACTGCCTATTGAACGTCATTGATCTCGGCTTGTCGTACGTCACCGTGTTCTTGACGGTCGGAATTTCCGACAGGATTTTTGTGGCCGTGTGTATGCAAGTCAAGTTTGAGCAAAATTCAGTCGGAAAAACCATCCAAGGTTTCTCCGAGGGAAATCCCGATCGTGTAGTAGTAGAAAAAAGAAGTAAACGTAGTAGTAGTAGTAGAAAGAAGGAGAAGAAAGTAGTAGTAGTAGTAGAAGCAGAACTAGAACTAGTAGTTGTTAGTACCCTAACCAAAAAAATAAAATAAATAACCCTAACCCCAATTTCTAATCCTAACCATAACTCTAACCCCTTACCCCAACAAAAAATTAAAAAATACTGTATTTATCGGCATATAACACGCACAGGCGTAAAACACACACCTTCATTTTAGGATGGAAGTTTCAAGAAAAAAAAACGTACATTTTAAATAGAGAACTTTGACGCAAAATAAGGGTCAGTGCCCAGCAATGCAGCCTCACCATTGCCCATCTGCAGCCTCACAATTGCCCATCAATGCAGCTTGATCAATGTCCATATGCAGCCTCACCATTGTCATGAATGCAGCCTGACCAATGCCCATCTGCAGCCTCACCTCAGATTACTGCTGCCTTGGAGGGGGCAGGACGAGCGCCGTCAGATTACATACAGCGAGAATCTCCTCTTTACTCGGCGGCCTCGTTAATACAAAGTCCAGCCTCCTGGACCGGCTTCTATGATAGACAGAACACTGGTCCAAGAGACGGGACTTCCCATTACAGAGACCGCTGAGTAAACAGGAGATTCTCGCTGTATGTAATCTGACAACGCTCGTCCCACCCCCCTCCCCCTTCCCCTTCCCTCCGAGGCAGCTCAATTTGCAGTATCGGCGTATAAGACGCACACACTATTTGCACCCGATTTTCAGGATGAAAAAAGTGCGTGTTATACGCAAATAAATACAGTAATTAGGGTTTAGTTATTTATTATTGTATTTTTTTTTTTTTAAGGGTTAGGGGGTAATTTATTACTTAGTATTTATTACTTAGTATTTATTATATTATTTGTTTATTAGTAGTAGTGGTAGAAAGAAAGTAGTAGTAGTAGTAAGAAAGAAAGTAAGCAGTAGTAAGAAAGTAGAAGTAGTAAGTAAGTAGTAGTAGAAGAAAGAAAGACGGAGTAGTAGTAGTAGAAAAAGAAAGTAGTAGTAGTAAGAAATTCTCAACTCAACTGGCTTTTCACGCAAGCCTTCCCTGCGTAGCCTCTCTCTTCCACCCTTTCTGCCGCTCTGTGCTGCTTCTGGTTCCTGGGTCCTCTTTTCCCAGGAACTCTGCTATGCGCGTCGGGACCCTTCGGGGTAAGACTGCGCTATATTAAGATACAACTCAACTCAAAAAAGAAGTAGTAGTAGTAGAAAGAAAGAAGTAGTAGTAAGTAAGTAGTAGTAGTAGTAGAAGCAGAACTAGAAGTAGTAGTTGTTAGTACCCTAACCAAAACATTTTTTTTATAAATAACTCTAACCCCAACTCCTAACCCTAACCATAACTCTAACCCCTTACCCTAACAAAAAATAAAAATAAAATAAATAAATAAAAGCTAATGGAAAAGACAAAAAAAGCTGAAATAAATAGTAACAAATGATGCAGCAGAATAGTTTTCACTATTGGCTAATAAAAAACATTGGAAAGTTTAAGGAGCCCTGACTTAGACTGCAGCTGTTACCTTTGATGATGCTTTACTAATCCTATTCTGTCTCTGAAGTTCTCTTGCAGATAAGTGCTCTCCTGCTCTTCTCACTTCTCCTGGCAGCACCATTACTCCCCCGCTCCTCCCAGTTTAGTTGGGGATATGGACTTGGATGGGGATCTTGCATCTTCATGCTTGGAACAGTTGTGATAAGTTGCTTGAGAACTGGCCTCGCTATGGACTGACCCCCATTGCTTCACACGTAACATTGAAATGAGATGGAAACACTACAAATCCCAGGAACCGCTGCCTGAATACATCTGAAGAAAAAGCTAAAAACGCGTGAACACTCAGCACCTTTATTAAATACAAATGTCTGATGATTTTTTTTCTTCCAGGAAATAAGGCAGCGGAGATTCAGCAAGTTCTATGAGATTACCAGCTGTGCGTATTTAATTGAGTGCAGATATGAATTGTGGGCATTTCTCACATGTAAAGAAATGGGAAAGGAAACACTGACTGAAGCTTGCATAGGGCATATTAAAAGGAGAACTTTGTGCAGCAAAATACAGCCCAAAAACATACACTGTAAGACCAAAAGTATGTGCACACCCCTCCATATAATGAAGTTTAGATGTTTCCAGTGAAGGGTACCTGCCACAGCATACAAAGACATTTTAGACAATTGTGCTCTTCCAACCTTGCAGCAATAGTTTGGGGAAGGTCCATTTCTGTTGCAGTATAACAGTGGCTCTGTGTACAAAGCCATCTCCATAAAGACATGGTTGGGCCAGCTTGGTGCGGAGGAACTCAAGTGGACTGAGAGCCCTGACCTCAATCAGTGGCGGATCCAGGGGGGGGGGGCAACAGGGCAATTGCCCCCCCGAGACCATCTGTCACACTCGCTTGCTGGTTTTTTTTTTGCGCCTTATCTCCCGAACTTTGGGGACCCGGTACCGGCCGTCCGTAAGACCCCTGTACCCCAAACTTGGCACACATGTAGCCCAATGTCTCGTCTACAAGTGTGCAAAGTTTGGTGTCTGGGGGACCTACGGCCGGGGAGCACTGATTTTTTAAATCCGGGCACCCCTTCCATAGACTCCAATGTTAAACGGTCATTTCTCCAGTGAATTTGCGGACTCGGTACAGGCCGGTCGTAAGTCCCCTGGACCCCAAACTTGGCACACATGTATCCCCATGTCTTCTCTACAAGTGTGCAAAGTTTGGTGTCTGGGGGACCTACGGCCGTGGAGCACTGATTTTTTAAAACCGTGCACCCCTTCCATAGACTCCAATGTTAAACGGTCATTTCTCCAGTGATTTTGCGGACTCGTTACCGGCCGGTCGTAGGTCCTCTGGACCCCAAACTTGGCACACATGTAGCCCCATGTCTCCTCTATAAGTTTGAAAAGTTTGGTGTCTGGGAGGACCGATTTTTCAAAGCCGGGCACTCCTTCCATAGACTTCCATGTTAAACATCAGTCTAGTCATGGGCACAGTGGGGCATGGGCACAGTGAGGCAAAGTGAGGCAAGTATAAGCCTAGGACACCCTAGGCTTATACTTGAGTCAATAAGTTTTCCCAGTTTTTTGGGGTAAAATTAGGTGCCTCGGCTTATATTCGGGTCAGCTTATACTCGATTACATACAGTACTTGTTCTGCGGCTGCCGCTGCCTCTCTGAGTCTCTCTCTCAGTTTCTCACATCAGCCGATCAGCGGCGCTGAGAGAGAGACTCGTCTAATGTAGTTACGTGGCGCACTGACACGATACCAGGAGCGGAGGAGGAGGTGGGTGGAGCCTCTTCCCTGCACTCGCTGCTAACGCCTGGGCCGCTTGGCGTCTAGCAACGAGTGACGTCAGTGAGTCACGTCAGGCCGCTCTGCGGGCAGGTGCAATAGCGTGCGGCTCCACAGACGGGTAAGAAAGCGGGCGGCTCCACTTGCGGCGCGGTTTGTTGTCGGGGGGGCGGCGCGGTTGGTGGGCAGACCGTGCTGCTCAGTGTGTTGGCAGCGCAGGTGAGAGTGAGAGAGCAGGCTCAGTGTGGCAGCTGGCCAATCAGCTAGCCGGGAGCGGGGGAGCAGAGAGATGAGATCATATCTCACCGCCCGTGCCTGCCCTGCATTCCTGCAGTGACTTCCGCCCTCACTGTGCAGGCAGCAGAGAGATTACATTATCTCTCTGCTGCCTGACTCTGGGACACAGCAAGAGACAACCAAAACTACACCTTAGCAGGCAAGTTAGTGACAATCCGCAAGGTGTGGCAGGCGACAATCCGCAAATTGTGTCAGGTGACGTGGCAAATGACAATCTGCATCTGGTGGCAGGCAAGTGACAATCAGCAAGGTGTGGCAGGTGACGTGGCAAGTGACAATCCGCAAGGTGTGGCAGGTGATGTGGGAAGTGACAATCTACAAGGTGTGGTAAGTGACAATCCACAAGATGTGCCAGGTGACAATCCACAACGTGTGGCAAGTGACACGCTCAGGGCTCCCACTAATTGCAGGCGACGGTGGCAAGTGACACACTCGGGGCTCCCACTGATTCTGCATTGAACTATTTAATTTCATATTACAATGTAATAATAGAAATAATGCGCTTCAATCATCCTGACACCATAACAACCATGGTGCCGGGATGATTGAAGCGCCGACACCAACCATTTCCCCGATAAATTTCCCACAAAAAAAACATTTTTTGGCAGTGCCCCTCCCGAGAAAAGACTCTGGATCCGCCCCTGACCTCAATCCTGTGAAACATCGCTAAGTGCAAGCAGGACTTCTCGCCCAACATCATAAATGTTCTTTTGCCTGAATGGCCACAGACACACTCCAAATATTGTGGAAAGCCTTCCTAGAAAAATGGAGGCTGCTATAGCCACAAGGTGGGGGTCCCCTTTAAAGATTGGCTACCTTTAGGGAATATCTACAAATATACACACAGATAAAAATATATACACATTATGATCCAATACGGTGGTCTCCAAACTGCGGCCCTTGGTTTGCTTTTATCCAGCCCTTGGGGCACCATTTTATTCCACCGTTGCCAACAAAGGGGCATAATTCCCCCTTTACTGACACCAATGAAGGGTCAGAATTTCTCCCAATGCCACCAATGATTGGGGGGGGGGGTGCACTATTCCTTTCACTGACACCAACAATGGGGTCGAGTTACATCAATAATAGGGCACAGTTCCTCCCACTGATAAACAATGGGGTGCTATTCCTTCCACTGACAACAACGATGTGACGCTATTCGTTCCACTGAAACCAATGATGGGGCACTATTCCTCCCACTGGCACTAATGATGGGCCCAATAACATCAATGATGTTAGCAGTGGGAGGAACTGTGCCCTAACAATGGGACACAATTCCTTCCACTGGCACCAACAATGGGGCCCAATGACATCAATAATAGGGCAGAGTTCCTCCCACTGCTACCAACGATGAGGTGCTATTCCTTCCACGGACACCAATGATGGGGCCCAAATCCTCCCATTGCCACCAACGATAGGGCACAGTTCCTCCCAAAACTACCAACGATGGGGTGCTATTCCCTCCACTGACTCCAATGATGGGGACCAATTCCTCCCACTGACACCAACGATGGGACGCAATGACATCAATGATAGGGCAGAGTTCATCCCACTGATACCAAAGATGATGCATTGCTTATTCCCACTGATGTCTGGACCCATTTTACTCCCAATGGCCACAGTCCGGCCCCCCTTATAGTGGATGTAAACCCTCACATCACACATACCCAGTGACGCGAACAGCCTCAGATACACAGGGATGAAACAAATCCTCCTACGTACATTTTATATGTATATCTGCGGTCTTCAGCTAGCTATATTCTTTAGAAAGTGCACATTACATTAGAATTGCAGAGGAACGAAGAAACTCGCAGAGCTGTACTGTGAATAGACAAGCTCTCTGCTTATCTGTCTCTAAGTTCCCTCCGACACATTTCCAGCTGCTTTTATCTCGTGTCGGAGAGATTGTCAGAAGTTATCATGCGGATAACAGCGGAACGGAGCAGCAGAAAGACATGGCACTTAGGGCTTTGGAGAGAGATAAGTAAACACTACAGACATATGCTCAGGTCAGATTTCATGAATGGGGTTTACATCCACTTTAAAGTCTGAAGGACAGCAAATGGGCCCTTTGTTTAGAAAGTTTGGAGAAACCCCGATCTAACATATGCAGCAGCACCATGGTTAGTGGTACCATAGCCTGAAGAAATAAGGAAAAACAGGAAAATGTTGTTTGCAGTAACAAAGCTAAATTCATAGCAGTGATGTAACATATTGTTCATTACATTGTACCTGTGAACGTGGATTTTAAATAAAATAATTTGGCTAATATTTGAAATTTTCTGTACTTAATATTTTTAATAAAAAAAAATATTAGACAATTAAATAAGGAATTTGAAAAGAGGAATCACTATAGCTTTCATTTTATTATCTTCTTGATATTTGTATGAGTTTAAAGTCCAAAATTCGTTTTTCTATAACCGGTTTCCGGCCCGCCTTCTGCACATTTACTGCGACTCTACATCATTTCATGCAGTAGCTCTGGGGGGGCGCGATCGCATGCCGATTTTCCAGAGGGGGAGCCAATCAGCGGGTCCGCCGGCCACCCGCTATCATTCCCGGGAAGAGGCAGATGGGCAATCCGTGTAAACAAGGCAGATTGCCGTTCTGTCAGAGAGAAATCGAAAGATCTCGTGTTTTTGCCAAGCTGAAACACGCATCTCTTTCTTTCCCCAGTCAAACCATCCCTCACACAGTTATAAAGCACACCACTAGGGACACACTTAACCCTTTGACCACCCCTGGTGTTAACCCCTTCCCTGCCAGTATAATTAGTACAGTGATAGTGCATACCTTTTTTTTTTTAGAACTGATCACTGTATTAGTGTCAGAGCCCATTCACACAGGGGCAACTTTGGATCCGACTTCAAGTCGCCTCAAGTCGTGCTGCATGAGAAAATCAATGTAAGTAAATGGAGCCGTCTTAATGCACACTACTGCAGTCGCTCCGACTTCAGAAAAGGTTCCTGTACTACTTCAATCCGACTTCTAGGCGACCTGTACCCATTGATTTCAATGGAAGTCGCCTCAGAAGTCGGATCCCCTGTCTTAACAGAAGCAACTTTCCAGGAAGAGAACATACATTTCTCAGGCAAACCCCTCCCTCCCCCAGAGCCGATTCTTGTTTGATTGGCCACTGGAATGTCTCCTGTCCTGGAGGCAACTTGAAGTTGCCTTGTAAGTGGCTTTATGTCGCGCTGTGATTCATACTCAAGTCGTGTCCAAGTTGCCTCCCAAAGTCGCGCTGGAAGTCATGTTGCCCCTGTGTGAATGGCGTCTCACTGTTCCCCAAAAGTGTCAGTTAGGCGTCCGATTTGCCTGCCATAATGTTGCAGTCCCGCTAAAAAAATAGCTGATAGCCTCCATTACTAGTGAAAAAAAAAAAAAAATTCCATAAAAATAGCCCATCATTTGTAGACGCTATAACTTTCGCGCAAATCCATTAATATACACTTATTGGGATTTATTTTACCAAAAATATGTAGCTGAATACATAATGGCCTAAATTGAAGAAATTAGATTTTTTACATTTTTTTTATTGGAGATGTATAATAGCACAAAGAAAAATAGTTAGTTTTTTTCAAAATTGTGGCTCGCTTTTCGTTTATAGGGCAAAAAATAAAAACCGCAGAGGTGATCAAATACCACCAAAAGAAAGCTCTATTTGTGGGGGGGGGGGGGGGAAAGGACATCAATTTTATTTGTGTACAACGTCACAAGACCGCGCAATTGTCAGTTAAAGTAATGCAGTGCCGTATCGCAAAAAATGGCCTGGTCATGAAGGGGGTAAAACATTCAGGGGGTGAAGTGGTTAAAATGATGTGTAGCCGTAAAATTTTATGTGACGATAAGATAAAATGGCTGTCAGTTCACTTTTTGTTGCGTGTCCCGGTGAGGGAGATTCCTCTGTACTTCCTGTAATGGAGACAGCAGGAAGCAAGGAAGAAATCAATGGGAGGGGAATTCCCTTCTTTGAGACAAGAGGTGAGGGTAGATCTTTCAATGGAACCCTAATCCAGTGACAATTGTAAAGCTTTGGATTTCCCATCACTCAGTAACAGTGGTTACTTTCCCCAGCAGGGATACAGACAACAAGCAAAACCCAACAGGAGTGCTAACCTCAAACCATTCTATCAAAAAAATTTAAAAACTAAAATAAAAATTGTGTAGGAGACATTGTAACCCCTTTACGCCTTAAGCCCCGTACACACTATCCGAATATCGTACGAAAAATGTCGTCCGAGGAAGAATCGTACGATAATCGGATCGTTAGTACAGAGCTTCCGAGAGCCGATCAGGACAGTTCATCCGATATTTTATCGGACAAGCACGAAAATTTTCCTCGTAAGGATACAAGATCATATGATTTTCGTTTAGTCAGTACAGTTGTCGTCCGAAAATACAACACAAATACATTACAACACATGACATCACTTGCGATTTTTTTTTTCTGTCGTACGAGAATTTGTGACTTTAATAACCTTTCATTTTTCTTGCGACTATTAAGCGAAAAAAGTCGTACGATATTCGGATCGTGTGCACGGGGCATAAGGGTAAAACAAATCGAAATGCCCAAGCTTAAATTTTGCAACTTATGTTAGTAAAACCGTACATATCAGCACAACTACTTTGTTGGTGGATCGTACCGCTTTTTTTTTTTTTCCAGGAAAATTGGGCTTCCATTTGGTATTAAATAGGTACAGTGAGGGGAAAAATTTATTTGCCCCCCCCCCCCCGCTGATTTTGTACGTTTGCCCACTGACAAAGAATTGATCAGTCTATAATTTTATTGGCCGGTTTATTTTAACAGTGAGAGACAAAATAACAAAAATATCCAGAAAAACGCATTTCAAAAAAGTTATAAATTGATTTGCATTTTAATGAGTGAAATAAGTATCGTATTTATGGGGGTATTACACGCACCTTAACTTTAAAAAGGGACGTTTCAGGAAAAAGCCTTAAACTTTAAATAAAGAATTTTAAAGCAAAATAAGGGTCAGTGCCCATCAATGCAGCCTAATCAGTGCCCATCCACAGCCTCACTAGTGCCCATCATTGCAGCCTGCTTAGTGCCCATCTGCAGCCTCTAATATGCCCATCATTGCAGCCTGCTTAGAGTCCATCTACAGACTCGCCTTTGCCGATCATTACAGCCTCGCCAGCGCTAGATTGTACTGGTACACAGGAGATCGCGGATCTGTGTAAAGACATACTTTGGGGGGCACACCCTAAAAATGCTATACATCTAAGATGGTGCTGCTATAAGACCAAAGACAGTACAAAACAGATTATAGCGCACAAATGTTCTGTCTATCATATGAGCCAGGCGGGACCGTGAGTGCCCGGGTACACAGAAGAAACAAAACAGATTATAGCGCACGCATGCAAAAAATAGGATTTTTTACTCACCGTAAAATCCTTTTCTCTGAGTCCATGGACCGACACAGCCTCTCTATTGACAAAGTGGGTATTATCCATTAATTAGGAGTGACTAGGCAGAAAACTTGTAAAAAGTGTTGCATCACACCCTCTACAGTACCGCCCAGGGGGCGGACCCTCTGGGTATATCCCCTCAGTCTGCATCTTGCAGATCAGTTCGTCAAAAAGCAGTACAAACTTAAGAGGGGTGGGTGCCGTGTCGGTCCATGGACTCCGGGAAAAGGATTTTACAGTGAGTAAAAAATCCTATTTACTCTTTCGTCCATGGACCGACACAGCCTCTCTATTGACAAAGTGGGACGTCCCAAAGCAGTGTCAGTGAAAAAACGAGGGGTGGTAACAGCATAAAAATAAACTTCACCCCAAACACAAAACAGCACTCCTCCAACGGAGGAGTTGCAACTCTAAACAGCCGCTTGCAAAACCTTGCGGCCGAAAGAGGCATCCGAAGATGCACCTACATCAACTTTGTAGAATTTTGTGAAAGTGTGAGCGGACGACCAAGTCGCCGCTTTACATAAATTGGGAAACAGACGCTTGATGTCGGAAAGCCCAAGAGGCACCTATTGCCCTGGTTAAATGCGCCGTGACGGGAAAGGGGGCCGCTTGACCCTTTAGGGCGTAAGCCTGGATTACTATCTGTCGGATCCACCTAGAGATGGTGGCCGACGAGACTGCTTGGCCCTTCTTGGGACCAGCCACCGAAACAAACAGTGAGTCTGACTTCCGGAACAGGGAAGTAGCAGATATGTATACTCTCAAAGCTCGGACAACGTCCAAGGAATGCAACGCCAACTCCTTAGGATTCGACGGGTGAGGACACAAGCATGGAAGTACAATGTCTTTGTTGAGATGAAAAGCCGAAACGACCTTCGAAAGGAAGGCTGCGGCCGCAGCACCACCTTATCCTTGTGGAAAATCAAATAGGGAGCCTTGCAGGACAAGCTAAGGGGAGAAGCACAAAAGCGCCACTCTAAGTGCAGTATTAACAATACATTTTAATGTTAAAAAGAGGGGGGGGGGGGGGAGCATATATGTACTCACAAACGTGAAGTTGAAATAAGCATGTGGATAAAAATCAAAGTCTTATCTGTAAAAAGGGATGGTATAAGCCAGATGATGCTGGTGGAAGCCAATATATTCCAACACCGCACTTCCACTGATGCAAAGGAAGGTGAGATCACCTAATTGATTAGGTCTGATGAAGGAGCGCATGCTCCGAAAGCGCTCACCACCCATTGGTTCCCAGCCATACGGATTCTATTGGTCCTTCAACAACCCGGATGAGGTTCGGCCAGCAACTTACCCGGAAGTTGTCTGTGAGTCACGGTTTGCAGCAACATCTCACCTTCCTTTGCATCAGTGGAAGTGCGGTGTTGGAATATATTGGCTTCCACCAGCATCATCTGGCTTATACCATCCCTTTTTACAGATAAGACTTTGATTTTTATCCACATGCTTATTTCAACTTCACGTTTGTGAGTACATATATGCTCCCCCCCTCTTTTTAACATTAAAATGTATTGTTAATACTGCACTTAGAGTGGCGCTTTTGTGCTTCTCCCCTCAGCTTTTCCAGGATTTGCTTTTTATCTTCACTGGGCTGCCTTCTACGTGTTTTAGGATGGACTAAAAAAGGACTTTTATAGTCTTATGTGAATTTTTTATTTAATTTTTCTTTTTTAAACACCCCCTTTCAATTAGTTTCCCCCAATTTTTATTTTTGGTTTTCACATTGTCTTCAACACTAGCGCCAACTTTTTCCTATAAGCCTTGCAGGACAAGGCTGCCAGCTCAGAGACTCAACTAACTGACGTAACAGCCACCAAGAAGACCACTTTCTGAGAACGTGTCAACAGGGGAATCGCTCTAATATTCTCAAACGGTGCCTTCTGAAGCACCAAGAGGACCAGGTTCAAGTCCCACGGAGGTAGTGGGGGACGGACCGGAGGGGCCACATGTCGAACCCCCTGCACAAATGTACACGAGAGAGTGAGTCGCCAGGGGGTCTTAAAAAAAAAAAAAAAAAAAAAGACAGCCAGGGCAGATATCTGTCCCTTAATCGTACTTAAGGCAAGCCTTTGGTACACCCCATGCTGTAAAAACAGCAGGATTCTGGAAACCAAATAAGTACGCAGATGCCATTTCATTTCCTCACACATGAAGATGTAGGCCTTCCAAGTGCAGTGATAAACCTTCCTAGAGGACGGTTTCCGAGCACTTCTCATAGTAGAGATTACTGAATCTGATAGGCCCCGGTCTCTCAGTACCTGGTTCTCAACAGCCATGCCGTTAAAGCCAGTGACTGTAAAGCAGGATGGAGTATGGGACCTTGCGATAGCAGGTCCTTCCGTAGTGGTAGGCGCCAGGGGACGTCTGCTACCAGGACATACTAGATCGGCGTACCAAGGACGCTGAGGCCAATCTGAAGCGATTAGGATCATTGGAATTCCCTCTGCTTCCACTCTGCGGAGCAGAAGAGGAAGATGCCTTAAGGGAGGGAAGGCATAGATTAGCCTATACTGACCCCACGATGCCACCAACGCGTCCGTTGTGTCTGCCCATGGGTCTCTTGACCGGGCCACAAACCTCAATACCTCCTGATTGAGTCGGGAAGCCAGAAGATCTACATCTGGTGTGCCCCATCTTTGGCAGAGGAGTTGGAACACCTCTGGGTGCAAGGACCATTCTCCCTGGTCCAGCATCTGGCTGCTCAGGTAGTCCGCCTGCCAGTTTTCCACACTCGGAATGTACACGGCCGACAGTGCTGGTACGCTCCTCTCTGCCCACTTCAGGATGCAAGCGACTTCCGATGCTGCAGCTGAGCCTCTTGTTCCTCCTTGATGATTGACATATGCCACTGCTGTGGCGTGGTCTGACTGGATCCTGACTGGACGCCCTTGCAGCCTAAGAGACCATTTGAAGAGGCACAGCCTGATCGGCCGGATTTCCAGGACATTGATCGGCAGGAGGGCTTCCTCTGGGGTCCAGCGACCTTGCGCCGACTGAACACCCCAGACTCCCCCCCAACCTGTAAGGCTGGCGTCCGTCGTGATCACTATCCAGTAAACCGGAAGAAATGACTTCCCGGCCATTAGAACCGGTGCTGTGAGCCACCATACCAGGGATCTCCTGACTAGGTGGCTCACTCGGATTTGATAATCCAGATATGAAGGGCATCTGTTCCATCTGGACAGAACTTCCTTCTGTAACACTCGAGTGTGGTATTGAGCATATGGGACCGCCTCGAAGGAGGCTACCATGAGGCCCAACACTCGCATGCAAAAACGGAGTGACGACCAATTCCTGGAAGTCAGCTGCCGTACTGCAGCCCGGAGGGTCTGCAACTTCTCCACAGGGAGGAATACCTTTGCCTCTGAGGAATCCAGAATCAACCCCAGGTACACTAGGCGTTGAGTGGGCACCAATACTGACTTTTGCGTGTTTAGTATTCAACCACAGTCTCCAAGAGTCTGACAGGTAATAGACACACTTACCTCTAATTCTGAGCTTGAAGGGGCCTTCACTAGAAGGTCATCCAAGTAGCCCATGATAGCGATACCCCGCTGTCTTAGAAGTGCCAGAATCGGAGCGAGCACCTTGGTGAACGTCCTGGGTGCTGAGGCAAGGCCAAACGGGAGGGCCACAAACTGGTAGTGGTTCTTCCCGATAGCAAAATCGCAGAAACCTCTGGTGTCTGGAGTATATGGGGACATGCAGGTATGCGTCCTTGATGTCCAAGGAGGCCAGAAAGTCCCCCGGATGGAGAGCCGTGACTACAGATCAAACCGACTCCATCCGAAATCTTTGTACTTTCACAAAGCAATTGAGGGCTCTGAGATCCAAGATTGGACGAACCCCCTCCTTCGGCACAATGAACAGATTTGAGTAAAAACCCTGACCTCGTTCCTGTTCTGGAATAACTACCCTGCGTTCCAGTAGACCCTGGACCGCCCCATACAGGGCCTCCCGAAGGGTCGGTAGTAGCTGGAGATTGGAGGTGATGAACAAGAGAGAAATTCTATCTTGTAGCCTGAGGAGATTACTTTGCAAACCCACCTGTTGGAGACTAGAGCTGTCCACGGAGTCGCGAATTTGCGAAGACGTCCCCCCACCCGAGAGCTGGGTGGGGGCAGACCTTCATGCGGACACAGATTTCTCCGCAGGCTTGTTGGGTTTGCGGGACCAAGGACGCTTTTGTCCTTGGGCAGGCGCCTTGTCGGCCTGGGGTCTTTTCCCTGTCGCCCTAGGGGGACGAAAAAACCACCTGCGTGCAGTAAAGGAGGGCCCTTGCCCTTGGCGTGGCCCCCTACCCTTGCTAGTTTGGGGAAGGAAAGTGCTTTTACCTCCTGTGGCATCCTTGATGATGTCATCCAGAGAAGCCCCAAAAAGTCTGTCGCCCTTAAAAGGCAGATCAACAGGGCTTTCTTGGAAGTCTGGTCCGCAGACCAGCCCTTTAGCCAGATCAGGCGGCGTATTGCTACTGCATAAACCGAAGCTTTTGACAGCAGGGGAATAGTATCCATGTCTGACTCGCAGACAAACTTAAGGCCCTGGACCAACTGGTCTGCAAAAGTTATCTCATTAGGAGGAGCATCTCGCTCCTTTAACCCCTGGAGTAGCAATTTTGCCCATTCAGTAAGTGTCAGACACTAGGGCCCCCGCCAATGCCGGGCGTACTGCCGAGCCTACCACTGAATATAGGTAGCGAGCGGGTGCTTCAGCCCTCTTATCCACAGGGTCCTTGAAAACAGCTTCTACTGGAATAGTGGTGGCTCTATTAAGTCTGGACAGCGGAGGGTCCACTATAGGGGGAGAGGTCCATTTCTTCAGAAAACTCTCCTCAAAGGGGTACCGTACCGCAAACCTCTTTGGGGCTGTAAAGACCCTCAGTGGGTTCTCCCATTCCTTGTATAAGAGTTTGTCAAAATAAGACACACAAGGGAACACCTTAGCAGTGCGGGCAGGTTTACGAAACCCAAAAGGGGACTGGAGTTTCTGCTGCTTCTGCAGTATTTTCTAACTTTAGCGTATCCCGCACTGCAGTAATAAGGTCAGATACCAAAGCCGTCTCGCGTACTGACCTGGACTTGGAGTCATCCTCACTGTCCGATCGGTCACGGTCTGCAGTCTCTGATGCATCCGAATCTGGGCCATGAGCCGTAGGTGGACCTGGTTCTGCATCAGAATTATCCCCGGAAGATTGCAGGGGATGGGGGCGTTTACTACCCCCTGTATTCCCGTGTGCTGCTTCCACCCTGGCAGCAAACGCCTCTAGGATTGCCGACATAGCGTTCATAGACACCTCAGGGGCACCAGCTGCTAAATCTGGTGCTTCAGGGGAGAAGACATCTGGCTCAGATGCCATGCTGACCACACGCTGACACCCACAGGGCTCCAGGCAAGATATCAATAGGCCACCCTCCTGCGCTGCAGAGATGCTGGGTTACCCAGAGGACTCACCACCCTGGACCGGTACTGCTATGCTGCCGTGTGCTGCTCCTGTGATGCTGTCCCACTGCTGCTGCTGTCAGTCTGCTTCTTTTATCAGCGCTTCCTGTGTGAATTTGCGCGCCAGTGTAATGCACCCTAGAGGCCGGAGACTCTCGCAAAATGGCCGCCAAAACGTCTGTATGGAAGATAATGTGGGCTCTAAGAAAATGGCCGCCGAGCCAAAGATAGAGGCCAGCAGCCATAGCCCACAAAAAGATGGCCGCCGAACGGCAATATATACATACAGGGTGGACAAACATGGCCGCCGATCAGTTGATAGAGGCCAGTGGGTGTGGACTACAAGAAAATGGCACCAAACCACAGGAAGATGGCCCCCCGGCAGTCACTAGAGGCCGAACCCGGCATGGACAACCACAAAATGGCCACCGACAGCATGGAGGAGGAAGCACACACAGGTAAGCAGAAATGACATTTCTTTTAAATGTTAGTTACAGCCAGCCCCTCTCCAGTGGAACCCCTTAGGTGACCCCCAGCAACCTTTAGCTAGAAGCCCAGGGAGGAGGGAAAAGGCAGGGAGATAGGGAAGAAAGGGGCCACAACCACTTACTTGCTCTCTCCAGGAATGTCCAGCCAAATCACCCAGCCGAGGCAGGGGAGTTTACTTACCTATCCTGCATGCATTATGCTGGAAGACATTCCAAACAGATCATCGTCCGCGCACGGAAGGTGACTGTTGGCCAGGCATGCTGTGATTGGACCCAAAAGGGACGATCATATGTATGCCCTGGAGCGTGACGCTCACCGGCCAGGCTGCTGTGACTCAGCCGTAAGGTCAGCTGAAGCTGAGCGGTCCGATGCAAGCCTTGGAGCGTAAGCTCACCGGCCAGGCTGCTGCGACTCAGCCGTAAGGTCAGCTAAAGCTGAACGGTCCGATGCAGGCCCTGGAGCATAGGCTCACCGGCCACCCGTGGAGCAACGGGCATGTCGTGGAAAACCCAGCGCGTAGCTAGGGTCGGCACACGCTCAATGACCGAATTGGGGAGACTACAAGGATCGAGGATCCAGCCTGTCACCCAGTCGGCAGTTGATCGAAGATCGCAGGAAACAAAAAATGTAGCAAAAAAAATATATCTTTTTCCCCCAGACCAATGGGCCCGAAGGGAGCCATGTCCTACTCCTTGCTAGACAGAAAAAAACTGATCTGCGAGATGCAGACTGAGGATATACCCAGAGGGTCCGCCCCCTGGGCTGTACTGTAGAGGGTGTGACGCAACACTTTTTACAAGTTTTCTGCCTAGTCACTCCTAATTAACGGATAATACCCACTTTGTCAATAGAGAGGCTGTGGCGGTCCATGGACGAAAGAGTAATGACATTTATCCTGCAAGGCTAGTTAAAAACACCTGAACATATACATAAATACGGGGGTTTGCTCAAACTATATGGTCATATAGTGCTAAGCTCAATTAGCCGCTAAACCTGGCTCCTACCTTTTCCGAATGAACATAGTCAGTGATCACTGACTATGTCCATTCATATAACTGAAACATTGTAAACTGTGTTTACGATGCTTCAGTTTATGAAGGGAGAGGAGCCGTTGTCTCCTCTCCATTCATTTTCAGCGCAGCTGAGAAAGGGACTGGGGAATCTGTGTCCTTAATCCCTTTCTCTGTCTCAAAGGGGAGATGTCAGAGGTCTGTTAAGACCCCTGATATCTCACCAAAATCCCCCAACAGGGCTAGAAAAAATAATTGCAATAATAAAAAATAATTGTTTAAAAAAAAAAAAAAAACACACACTGACACCATCCACTCCCCCCCCCCCCCCCCCAGGAAAGCATTGTAAAAAAACATAACAAAAAATAGTAAAGAAAAAAAAAGTAAAAAATAAATACTAACACATGTGCCACTGTCACATGACATATATATATAAAAAAAAAAAAGTATTGGTATTCGGTATCGGCGAGTACTTGAAAAAAAGTATCGGTACTTGTACTCGGTCTTAAAAAAGTGGTATCGGGACAACCCTAGCAATAAAACAATATAAATGCACACAAGGCAGAACTGTCATAAATTTATGACTATACATAACACTGTAAATACCAGTAAAAGTAGTTAAACAAAACTGTATGATTATATATACATACATACACACACATATATATATATATATATATATACACATATACACACACACACACACGTGTTGGCTTGGCAGCACAAAAAAATATTTATTGAACAGTTGGAGTAAAAAATATTATAAAAAATGAATAGATGTATCTAGATGGAATCCTACTGAGGCATATAGCTACATCCTGGGTGCCGACACGTCTTGTGTATAAACACGTCTTCAGGGGTGGATGCTATAGAGCAGGGATATGCAATTAGCGGACCTCCAGCTGTTGCCAAACTACAAGTCCCATGAGGCATAGCGAGACTGACAGCAGCAAGCATGACACCCAGAGGCAGAGGCATGATGGGACTTTTAGCTTTGCAACAGCTGGAGGTCCGCTAATTGCATATCCATGCTATAGGGCAATGTTTCTCAACTCCAGTCCTCAAGGCACCTCAACAGGTCATGTTTTCAGGCTCGCCATTATTTTGCACAGTTTGTTTGATCAGTTTCACTGCCTTAGTAATTACCACAGCCGTTTCATCTGAGAGAAATACTGAAAACATGACCTGTTGGGGCGCCTTGAGGACTGGAGTTGAGAAACACTGCTATAGGGTATATAGCGGTACAACACTATAGAATGGTATAGAGTAGAGCCAGGGCCAGAGGGGGAAACATTGTGCTTTGGGGGGCGTTTTTCTGCTAAGGGGACAGGACAACTTCACGGCATCAAAGGGACAATTGGACGGGGCCATGTACCATCAAATCTTGGATGAGAACCTCCTTCCCTCAGCCAGGGCATTGGAAATGGGTCTTCCAGCATGACAATGACCCAAAACACATGGCCAAGGCAACAAAGGAGTGGCTCAAGAAGAAGCACATTAAGGTCCTGGAGTGACCAAGCCAGTCTCCAGACCTTAATCCCATAGAAAATATGTGGAGGGACTTGAAGGTTCGAGTTACGAAACGTCAGCCTGGAAACCTTAATGACTTGGAGAAGATCTGCAAAGAGGACAAAATCCCTCCTGAGATGCGTGCAAACCTGGTGGGCAACTCCAAGAAACGTCTGACCTCTGATTGCTAACAAGGGTTTCTCCACCAAGTACCAAGTCATGTTTTGCAAAGGGGTCAAATACTTATTTCACTCATTAAAATGCAAATCAATTTATAAAAAAATTTAAATGCTTTTTTCTGGATATTTTTGTTGTTATTCCGTCTCTCACTGTTAAAAACAAACAAAAAAACAAAACAAAAAACACAACATTAAAATTATAAACTGATCATTTGTCAGCGGGCAAATGTACAAAATCATCAGGGGATCAAATACTTTTTCCCCTCACTGTATGGATATCTCCCGATTTGTTTTTTCAATTAACAAGGAAAAACTGGCCAAAAATAATAGGATTTTTGTACTCACCGTAAAATCCGTTTCTCTGGCATCCATGGACTGACACAGCGTGTCTTATACACCTTTGCACGTGGGTTATGTCCCTGCTTGCAGGAGAAGACCTAGGCAGAATGTGAGATGTTATACATACATTCTAAACAGCCAGAGCTGAACAGCCCCGCCCAGGGGGGCGGTCCCTCCGGCATAACCCTCCCACTGCAGTCAGCAGACCTCAGTTCGTAACAAAGCAGTACAAACTCGAAAAGAAGGGTGGGTGCTGTGTCAGTCCATGGATGCCAGAGAAACGGATTTTACGGTGAGTACAAAAATCCTATTTTCTCTTGTCATCCATGGACTGACACAGCGTGTCTTATACACCTTTACACGTGGGATGTCCCAAAGCAGTGTCAAGAGGGATGGGAGCAGTATAAATGGAAAACCAAAAACTTCACTCCAAACAAGGCAGAGCTCCTCAACGGAGGAGTTGCAGCATCAACCAGCGGCCTGCAACACCTTGCGGCCGAAGGAAGCATCCGAAGATGCAGCCACATCAACCTTATAAAATTTAGAAAAGGTATGAACAGACGACCAGGTCGCCGCCTTGCACACTTGTGCAACCGACGCTTGATGTCGGAAAGCCCAGGAAGCACCAATTGCCCTGGTGGAATGCGCCGTAACCGGAAAGGAAGGCGCCCGCCCCTTGAGAGCATAAGCTTGAATGACGGTTTGTCTGATCCACCTAGAAATGGTGGCAGACGAAACCGCTTGGCCCTGTTTTGGACCAGAGACAGCCACAAATTGTGAGTCAGACTTCCGAATAGAGGCAGTAGCAGACAGGTACACCCGCAAGGCTCGTGCCACATCCAAAGTGTGAAGCGCAAACTCTCTGGGATGCGATGGGTGAGGACACAAGGACGGGAGGACAATGTCCTCATTTAAGTGGAAGGCCGAGACCACCTTTGGCAGAAAAGAAGGTCGCGGACGCAACACCGCCTTATCCTTATGGATGACCAAAAAGGGTGACTTGCAGGACAAGGCCGCCAACTCAGACACTCGTCTAATGGAAGTAATGGCCACCAAGAAGGCCACCTTCTGAGACAAGGTCAAGAGGGGAATATCTCTAATATTCTCAAAGGGAGGTTCCTGGAGAACCGAGAGCACCAAATTCAGATCCCACGGGGGGAGAGGAGGCTTGACAGGGGGGAGCACATGGCGAACCCCCTGCACAAAGGTGCTAACCAAGGGATGACCCGCCAGCGGTCGCTGAAAGAAGATGGCCAAGGCCGAAATCTGACCCTTAATGGTACTCAAAGCGAGCTTTTGGGTCACGCCACGCTGCAGAAAATGCAGGATTCTGGGAACGGAATACGTTCGTGGGCGCCAGTCCAGCTCTTCGCACATGGCGATGTAAGCTCTCCAAGTACGGTGATAGATCTTTCTGGAGGAAGACTTCCGTGCCCTTAACATGGTCGAAATGACCGAATCCGCGAGACCTCGGTCTCTCAGCACCTGGCTTTCAATAACCATGCCGTTAAAGCCAGAGACTGTAAAACAGGATGAAATATAGGACCTTGAGACAGAAGGTCCCCCCGCATTGGTAACCGCCAGGGAACGTCTGCGACGAGACGTGCCAGATCGGCGTACCAGTGACGCCGAGGCCAATCCGGAGCAATGAGGATCACCGGAATTCCCTCGGTCGCTACCCTGCGGAGCAGGTGAGGCAGCAACTGCAGCGGAGGATAAACGTATATCAGGTGATACTGACCCCATGGGGCCACCAACGCATCCGAGGCATCCGCCCAGGGATCCCTGGATCTGGCCACAAACCTCGACCCCTTGCGATTGAGTCGAGAGGCCATCAGGTCCACATCCGGCGTGCCCCACCGTCTGCAAAGGAGTTGAAAGACCTCCGGGTGCAAGGACCACTCTCCCTGGTCCAGCGTCTGGCGACTTAGATAGTCCGCCTGCCAATTGTCTACGCCCGGAATGTAGACGGCCGACAGAGCCGGAACACTTCTTTCGGCCCACCTCAGGATGCGGGCGACCTCGGAAGCCGCAGCTGAGCTCCGAGTCCCCCCTTGATGGTTGACATACGCCACTGCTGTGGCGTTGTCCGATTGGATCCTGATGGAGTGACCCTGTAGTTTCTCCGACCATGAGGAGAGGCACAGTCTGATTGCCCGTATCTCCAGCACATTGATCGGTAAGAGGGCTTCGTCCGGAGTCCGAAGCCCTTGGGCCGACAGGACTCCCCAGACTCCCCCCAGCCCATCAGGCTGGCGTCCTTTGTGATCACCGTCCATTGGATGGGGAGGAACGACTTCCCGGACCGAAGAGCCGGGGACCTCAACCACCACGTCAGGGACGCCCTGACCAGGTGACTCACCTGGATCTGAAGATCCAAGGACAACGGGGATTTGTCCCAAGTGGACAAGATCTCTTTCTGTAAAGCCCTGGTGTGCGCTTGGGCATAAGAAACGGCCTGGAAGGAGGCCACCATGAGTCCCAGGACTCTCATGCAAAAGCGGATTGACGACCATTTTCGGGACGTCAGCACCCGTACTGCAGACTGAAGTGTCAGTAGTTTGTCTGGAGTTAGGAAGACTCTTGCCTCCAAGGAGTCCAGAATCAGACCTAGATACTCCAGACGCTGAGTCGGGACTAGAACCGACTTCTGAACGTTCAGGAGCCACCCAAACTCCCTGAGGGTCTGACTGACGATAGTCACACTTTCTTCCAATTCTGAGCCACTGTCTGCTCTTAGAAGAAAATCGTCCAGATAGCCCACGATAGCAATGCCTCGCTGTCTCAGCAAAGCTAGGACCGGAGCAAGCACCTTGGTGAACACCCTCGGTGCCGAGGCTAG
Organism: Rana muscosa; assembly: GCA_029206835.1. Lineage (NCBI taxonomy): Eukaryota > Metazoa > Chordata > Amphibia > Anura > Ranidae > Rana > Rana muscosa. Next base: position 328,270,980 of record CM055125.1, on the reverse strand, counting down.
GCCGAAGGGAAGAGCCACAAATTGATAGTGGACTTCGCCGACCGCAAAGCGCAGAAACTTCTGGTGGCTTGCGCAGATCGGAACATGCAAGTAGGCGTCCTTGATGTCCAAGGATGCCAGAAAATCCCCTTGATGGAGTGTAGCGATCACCGTGCGAATGGATTCCATGCGGAATTTTTGCACCTTCACGAAGGCATTCAGGGCCTTGAGGTCCAGGATTGGCCGAACCCCGTCCTTTTTTGGAACAACAAACAGATTCGAGTAGAACCCCTGAAACCTCTCCTGGGACGGAACCGGCACAATTACTCCGGACCCGATCAAATCCTGTACAGCCCCCAAGAGGGCTGCCCGACGGGCAGGAAGGAGAGGGAGATTTGAGGGAAAGAATCTGTCTGGGGGCCAGGAGCGGAACTCTATTCTGTATCCTGAGGTGACCACCTCGCACACCCACCGGTCGGAGATCCGTGAACCTGCGAAGTCGTCCCCCCACCCCAGAGACGGGCGGGGGCAAGACTTCACGCGGAGGCGGGCTTGGGAGCCGGCTTGTTCGGCTTACGCACCCAGGGGCGCTTGTGCCCGCCAGCCGCACTGTTGTCAGTCTGGGATGGCTTACCCGTGGACTCTGACGGACGAAAAAAACCCTTTTTTGCTGGAAAGGAAGGACCCGGTTTACGTCGGGCCTCCTTACCCTTGATAGTTCGAGGAAGGAGAGTGCTTTTACCTCCCGTGACATCCTTGACGATGTCATCCAGAGCAGCACCAAAAAGTCTACCACCCTTAAAAGGTAGATCCGTCAGGAGCTTCTTAGAGGCTAGGTCAGCAGACCAGCATTTCAACCAGATGAGACGACGCAATACCACCGCCGAGACAGAGGCCCTGGATATTAATGGGGCCGCGTCCAACGTGGCGTCGCACACATATATCGGACCCTGCACCATCTGGTGGGGCAGAGCAATAGTGTCTGGAGGAAGGTTACACTCCTGCACAGTTTGGTGCAAAATTTTTGCCCATTCCGTGAGTGTCTGAGACACAAGGGTCGCCGCTACTACTGGCCGTAGGGCGGATCCCAACAAGGGGAACATGGCTCTACTCACCACTTCTGACCTCCTGTCAGTGGGGTCCTTAAACGCAGGAGTCCCCTCCATCGGGAGAGTGGTGGCCTTGTTTAAACGGGCGACTGGAGGGTCGACCACCGGGGGAGAAGCCCACTTTTTAAGCAGGGCGTCTTCAAAGAGGTATCTAATAGACAAACGCCGCGGGACCATGAAAGTCAAAGCTGGTCAAAGAAAGGTACATATGGAAAAACCTTTTTAGAAGGCTTGGTCTTAAAAGAACCAAAGGAGACTGTATCCGCCTGAGGTTCTGCAGTCGCAGCATTTAGCTTGAGAGTGTCCCTCACAGCATCAATGAGTTCACTAACAAGCGCCCTGTCATTTACTGACTCAGAACTGGAGTCTTCCTCACAAGGAATGTCCTGTTCAAAACCATCCAAATATTCAGAGCTAGGGTCCTGAGCAGCAATAGCTAGGCCCATATCTGAATCAGAGGACTCCCCTTGTGGAGATAAAGTGGGGAGAGGGCGCTTTTTTGCTCCCTTGTGCTCACACACAGCTTCCATCCTGGTCAGAAATGATTCCAGGACTGCCGACAATTGGTCCATAGGGACCGCAGGTGCTGGAGCACTGGCTGCTGCCTCTGGCATGTTAGGGGAAGCTGGTGACTCTGACTCCATAATGTCCCCCTCTGAGACCACCCACAGGCTGTGCTGACTGAAGAAGGGGAATGCCCAGGGGACCCACCAACCTGACCAGGACCGCTCGGTTCCGCTGCCCTGTCCCTCCGCGCCGCGCTGCTCAGCGTGAGTGAGCTGAGAGGAGAGAGACTGTGAGGAGATTCGCGCCGTTCCTGAGCGGCGCTAGAGGCCAAACTAGAGCTAGAAGAAGGTGCGGCTACAAGAAAATGGCCGCCGCAATGTGCTCTGGCGGACCACGGCAAGATGGCCGCCAATGTAAAAAACAGCACAGTCACCAAACATGGCGCCGAACGGCGCCCAGGCCCCTCACTCTCAAATAAACAGCCCCAGCGAAATGCAGAGCAGCATGAGCCCCCCCCAGGACAGTATGGCCCCCAGGCACCCCACACAGTACAGCGCCAGCGAAGTGCACAGAGAGTGACATTAAAAAACACAGGGGGAGACAGGGAAATCCCCCACACAAGAAACACACAGCATGTACTCACCTGCAGCCAGGAGAGACTACTTACCCGTCCCCTGAGGGACCCACTGGTGTGTTTCTGACAGAACTATCACAGTGCGGTACTGAGTAGCTGTCGGCCCGGTCCACCGCGAAAGATACAGCCGGACTGTTCTATCTTGAGAGGACCGCGGAGCTGGAAGCCCACCGGCCACCCCTGGAGTCGTGGGGCATGTCGTGAACTGAGTCTCACGCACACAAGGCGAGGATCAGCACGCTCGATGGTCGGACAGGGAAGACTACGAGGATATCTTGTACCCAACCTGTTGCCCAGCCGACAGTTGATAGAAGATCTCAAAAGAAAAAAAAAAAAAAAATTCCAAAAGGAATAAAAAATAGGTCAGGAGACTGGCTCCTGAGAGAGCCACGTCTTCTCCTTCTGCTAGGCAGAAAAAAACTGAGGTCTGCTGACTGCAGTGGGAGGGTTATGCCGGAGGGACCGCCCCCCTGGGCGGGGCTGTTCAGCTCTGGCTGTTTAGAATGTATGTATAACATCTCACATTCTGCCTAGGTCTTCGCCTGCAAGCAGGGACATAACCCACGTGTAAAGGTGTATAAGACACGCTGTGTCAGTCCATGGATGACAAGAGAAAAAAACATTTTTTTTTATATTTAATTAGCTGTGTATTTCTTGCTACGGTCATAGTCCCCCACCTCTTATGACAATCTTTGAACACTCCAAATGAATGTTACAGGTGTATGTGCTTTAACCTTTGTGCCCAAGGGTAAAAAAAAAGAAAAAAAAATGTTTATTATTTACAGGAATTTTTATTTTTTTATAATAGTAGGATTTTTAAAACAGCTTACCTGTAAAATCCTTTTCTTGGAGTACATCACGGGACACAGAGCGGCATAGTCATTACTATGTGGGTTATATAGAATTACCTTCAGGTGCTGGCACTGGCAACTTTCAAAACAGGAAGTACCCTCCCCAATATAAGCCCCTCCCATCCGGGAGCACCTCAGTTTTGTAGCAAAGCAATACGTGTCCCCAAAAGAGGGGTGGGAGCTCTGTGTCCCGTGATGTACTCCAAGAAAAGGATTTTACAGGTAAGCTGTTTTAAAAATCCTACTTTCTTGTTCATACATCACGGGACACAGAGCGGCATAGTCATTACTATGTGGGACGTCCCAAAGCAATGCCACATGAGGGGGGGGGGGGGATACACCATACATAAGCTGGGCACCATCAGACATGAGGATCTTTTGCGGCCTGCAACACACTGCGCCCAAAGGCGATATCCTCCTGACTTCTAACGTCCACCTGGTAGAACCTAGTAAACGTGTGTACTGAAGACCATGTTGCGGCCTTACAGATTTGAGCCAGGGAGGCCTGGTGATGCACTGCCCATGAAGTTCCAACTGCTCTTGTGGAGTGCGCTCTAACTTTGAACGGAGGCGGTCTACTTCTCAAGCCATAGGCTTGTATTATGACCTGTCGAATCCACTTGGCTAAAGTAGATTTTGATGCTGCCTGACCCTTTCTGGGGCCTTCCGGCAGAACAAACAAAGAATCCGTTCTACGAATCTGAGCAGTGGCCTTTAGATAAGCTTTAACTGCTCTTACTACATTCAAAGAATGCAATAACTTTTCCTCTACCGAGCTCGGTTTGGGGAAAAAGAAGGAAGAACCACATCTTGGTTCAAATGAAACCTCGATACCACCTTAGGAAGAAAGGCTGGGTGAGGACGTAATACTACTCTGTCCTCATGAATAACCAGACATGGCTCTTTACAGGACATGGCGGCTAATTCCGACACTCTTCTAGCCGAGCATATGGCTACTAAAAATATCAATTTTCTGGTGAGTAGAACCAAGGAAATGTGCCGCAAAGGTTCAAATGGCTGCTTCTGCAGAACCGACAGAACCAAATTTAGATCCCATGGGCATATGGGAGCCTTAATCGGTGGAATAATACGAGTCACACCTTGCATAAAGGATTTGACAAGTGAATGCATAGCCAGGGGCCTTTGAAATAGTATTGATAAGGCCGAAACCTGACCCTTGATAGTACTTAAGGCAAACTTCCTGTCTACAGCCCACTGTAGGAAGTCCAGAATTCTGCCTATAACGTACTTACGTGGATGCCACTTTCTGGCCTCGCACCAAGTGATGTACGCCTTCCAAACTCTATAGTAGATCTGCCTGGATACAGGCTTCCTGGCATTGATTATAGTTGATACCACAGAGTTAGAGAGACCTCTCTTCTTTAGGATGTGGGATTCAATAGCCAGGCCGTTAAACTTAGAGTTAGTAAGGAAGGGTGGTATATCGGCCCTTGCGAAAGCAGGTCCGGACGACGTGGAAGGGTCCAAGGACTCCCCACAGACATTTTGATGATCTCTGCGTACCAGGCCCTTCGGGGCCACGCTAGAGCCACCAAGATCACCGGCTTCTTTTCCAACCTGACTCTGCGAAGGAGTCGAGGCAACAATTGTAGCGGAGGGAATGCATATATCAGTCTGAACTGATTCCAAGGGAACATCAGAGCATCCGAGCCGCAAGCGAGGGGATCCCTTGTCCGGGAGACAAATCTGTCCACCTTTGCGTTGAATCTGGATGCTAGCAGATCTACATCCGGTGTTCCCCACCGCTGACATATTGCTCGGAAGACCTCGGGATGAAGGGACCATTCCCCTGGACATAACTGTTGGCGACTAAGAAAGTCCGCCTTCCAATTCTCCACCCCTGGAATGAAGACAGCTGACATACATGGGACATGCTTTTCTGCCCCTTCCAGGATGTGACTTACTTCCCTCTGGGCTGCACAACTCCTGGTGCCTCCCTGATGATTGATATATGCCACTGCTGTGGCATCGTCTGATTGAATTCTGACAGGGGACCCTTGGAGTCTGGATGCCCAGGCTACTAGGGCATACCGGGCTGCTCGTATCTGTAAGAGATTGATGGGCAGGGTTTTTACTACATTTGACCATCTGCCCTGGAGAGACCATTGCTCCAGTACTGCCCCCCAGCCTATAAGGCTGGCATCTGTAGTGACCACCTTCCAGGATATCGGACTGAAGGGTTTTCCCTTCTGGAGATTCTGGGGGATCAACCACCAGCAGAGACTCTTCCGAACGGAAGGGGACAAAGCCATTGGGAAGTCTAGAGCCTGAATTTTTCCGTTCCAGGCTGACAATATGGCCCTCTGTAAATTTCTTGAGTGGAATTGGGCGTATGGCACAGCTTCGAATGATGCTACCATCTTTCCTAGCAGCCTCATGCACAGGCGTATGGACGGCTGTCTTTTTGCACAAAGCAGACGGACCAAGCCCCTCAAAGAGGATACCTTGTCTAGACGTAAGAAAATCTTCCTCTGGTCTGAATCCAGCCGTAGCCCTAGATATACCAGGTTTTTCACTGGCTGTAGGGCTGACTTGTCCAGGTTGATGACCCAACCGTGAGATTCTAGATACTTGATTGTATCGACAATTACCACTTCTAGCTTGGCAACTGAGTGGTCCATCAACAACAGGTCGTGTAGGTATGCCATTATCGTTACACCTCGTGTTCTTAGATCGGCCAACAGTGGGGCCAGAATTTTTGTGAACACTCGTGGTGCTGTGGCCAGACCGAATGGTAAGGCTCTGAACTGAAAATGGCGCCCTTCTACTGCAAAGCGTAGAAATTTTTGATGACCTGGAAAGATGGGAACATGCAAGTAAGCATCTTTGATGTCGATCGAGGCTAACCATTCCTCCCCCTGTAGGGCAGCGGTGACCGATCGGATCGACTCCATCCGGAAGGACCGGACGTTTAGAAATTTGTTTAGACTCTTTAGGTCCAATATGGGTCTTATGTCCCCGTTTGGTTTCGGGACTGTGAAAAGGTTTGAGTAGAAACTCAACCCCCACTCTTCCATAGGAACCTCCATAATTACTCCTTGGAGCAATAGTTGTTCTAACGCCACTAGGAGACACCTTCTTTTCAGAGGGTCTTTTGGCATGCCTGACCACATAAAATGGGAAGGAGGAGACTCTTTTAACTCCAACTTGTATCCCCGAGTTACTGCGGAGAGCACCCATCTGTCTTTGATCGTCTCCCGCCAGGTCTCTGTGAACAACTGAAGTCTTCCCCCCACCCGTTTGAGTGGGGGCAGCCCTTCATAGGCTTGACTTGGAGGCTGGTTTAGTACCTCTTCGGATCCAGGGCTTTTTATTACCCTGTGACTGTCCCTGATTTTTACCTCCTGAGTTTGACCGAGGAGGCCGTCGGAACTGCTTAGTAGCAGACGTCCCAGGGATAGGAGAGGTAGTCCTCTTAAAAGACGGACCCCTAGACCTCTTTTTAATTGGTAAGAGAGTACTTTTACCACTGGAAATCTTCTGGATATATTTATCCAGGTCTTCGCCAAAAAGGCGTTCTCCATGAAATGGGAAGCTAACTAAGAGCTTCTTACAGAGAGCCTCAGCAGACCAGTTCTTGAGCCACAGAAGCCTACGCATATGTACCAAAGACAGCGTGAGGCGGGAGGCCTGATGGATGGAATCCTTGATGGCGTCAACCGCAAAGCATAATGCTCTAGGCAGATCAGCCAGAGCCTGGGCCTGCTGGTCTGGCAAATCCCTCAGGACCATTTTCATTTGATCCTTTAAAGCTTGGCAGACCCCAATAGCTGCCACTGCTAGCTGTGTAACAGCCCCTGCTGTGGAAAAAGCAGATTTTAATAAAGATTCCAATTTTTTATCTACTGGATCTTTGAACATTTGAACATTATCTACTGGACATGTCAGTGATTTGTTCACAGAAGAAATGGCTGCGTCCACTGTAGGAACATTCCATCTCTGGGTGAATTTTTCCTCCATGGGATAGATCACCTGAAATTTCTTAGGTGGAACAAATAGTTTATCAGGATGTTCCCAGTCCTGGTATATAAGTCCTTCCAATAATGGATGAATTGGAAAGGAGCAATTAATCTGGGGAGCTTTTAGCGACCCCAACGAGGAGACAGCAGTAGTTGATGGTTCAACAAGAGGCATTTTAAATGCAGATCGAACCATGTCAGTTAGGGTCTGGACCCACAATCTTTCAGTCTGTGATGCTGAAAATGGTTCATCTACTGTCGATTCCTCAAAAACAGAGCTAACCTCCTCCTGATCCCCTTCAGGTAGGTCGGTCCCTTCCTGGGACTGTTGCTCTGCCAACAGGCACTCTAATGGAGGGGATGGAGATCTGGCGCGCTTTCTTTCCTGTAGAGAAGAAGCGATCAATGCTGCCAATCTCTGCTCCAATCCCTCCAGAGTTGAGGCAAAAACCTCCTCTGTTATATATGCAGGAGCAGGTGGACTGAGGACAGCCGCAGTACCTGGCACTCCCGGGGGTTCCTTATGGGTATTAACCTCTGATTTCTCAGGGGAGGAAGGTGCAGATGACTGCTCCAGATCCTCAGAGCCCGATGGAGACCCCCTACACTTCCTGAGAGGTATATCTCGGAGTTTTTTAGGCGGCATATTCCTTAGTTCAAAGCTGAGGTATTCCAGCCGCAATACACCCCTTTACTGAAATAGTCTAATGCAATCTGCTGCTATGTACATCAGTGGGTGTCTACTAATGCGTCTTTCTGGGGATGCCTGTATCAACCGCCCGCTGTAAGCCCCTATACCATGCTACCAGCTCCTTTTCATGCTCTGTGTCCATAGCAAGCAGCGTGGACTGAGTCCTTTTATCTTGCTGGGACGCCCGCACATGCGCAGAAGCGCTGGGCGCACAGAGCGCGTCATCCGCCAGGCTCCGCCCCCTTTTTTGAAGCTAAATCTTATAAAAAGAAAGCGTGTGTGCGCGCGTGCATGTGTGCGCTCTTGGCGCCATGTAGGGAGAGGAGCCAGGGTCCCCGTTTCACCAGGACTCGGGGATGGAAGGAAACTACTTGGCAGCATGACAGAGGAATGCAGCTTCCCTGATAGAGAGCTCACTCATCTGCCTGGACTTTCACCATGGAAGGAATAGTCCCAAGAAAAAAAGACGTTCCACAGCGGCCTCTAGTGGACAAACACAGGTACCGCACTTTTGTCTTTTTTTTTTTTTTTAAAACCTCCTTTATGAAAAACATTTCTAGGTTTACAGTTTTTAAAACTTCCTTTATGAAAAGACATTTCTAGGATTTCTTAGGCATATACAGCTATTAGCGGGAATACCTTTAGGTAACAGGCAGAAAGACATATTAGGCTTGGGGGTCCCCTCAATAGAACCAAGTTCCTGAGGGGCCCCCACTTACCTTTTCCCCGCCGCAGGACTTTGTTTGGTCCACAGAAGCCCAAACTTCACCTCTCACGGCAGGCATTGTACTAGACCTTCAGGGACCGGGTTCCCAAGGATTCCACTCCCCTGGACCTGTATAGCACCCTGCACAGATAGCCTCTTGGTTTTGGGTATGACCAGAGCTCTGGATCCCAGGGTCCAGCCCTCCTAAGAGAGGCATTACAGGCAAAACCCTGCTCTTCTCTGCAAGGCCCGGGTACCGACCGTTTAGCTATGAAGCTTTTTTGGTCGGATCCGGAATAGCTTGCTAAGGCCCAGAGAACCTGTACACAAGCCCAGATGAATACATGTTAACCTTGGCCAACACCTTAGACACTGGCAAAAAACTGAGGTGCTCCCGGATGGGAGGGGCTTATATAGGGGAGGGTACTTCCTGTTTTGGAAGTTGCCAGTGCCAGCACCTGAAGGTAATTCTATATAACCCACATAGTAATGACTATGCCGCTCTGTGTCCCGTGATGTATGAACAAGAAATATATATATATATATATATATATATATATATATATATATATATATATATATTGTGACAGCAGGAAGGTAAAGTCACCTGGTTGCATCCAGGGGGGTAGATATATTTCGCCCAGATTCAGGCTTTACGCCGACTTATACAACTAGGTGGAGAGTTGTATAAGGCTAGTGGGCTCATGGATGACTCATACCTCTAGGGAGAGTGTGGGGCGTCGTGCAGACAGAGATGAGGAGACCAGCTGAAGCTTGTCAGCTCATTTAGGCCTCTATAAGAACTCCCAGCTTCATTAGATGTTAGCTCATGCCTGGACCCAGACCTGTGTGGACTGTCTAGGGAGAGTGAACCCCTGTGCGGTGAGACAAAGCCTGTGTGGCTATTTGCTTGGACATTTAAAACCAGGGACTTAGGGACTAGGACAGCACTAGGCTGATCCCAGTTGTTAGTTAGGAAACCTGTATGTTTAGTCAGAGGTCAAGTTGACCAGGATTTATTTTGTTTAAGTTTCTTTTTCTTTTCTGTGTTTTGTCACTGTAAATAGAAAATAAACCGCACCTTTTTGATTTTGAAAACCACAACCTCCGTTTGCTGGGCCTGTTTTTGGGTGGGGAGCCCATCTCGGGGGTCACACACACCCGCTGCCGAGCCAACCCCCTCACAGTTGGTGGAGAACCAGTGGCAGTTTTTTTTTAAGCCAGCATGGAGGAGATACTGAAGCAGCTGGCTCTAGCAAATGCCAATCAACAGCAGACAAATGCAGGTTTGCAAAAGAACTTCGCAGCCCAGCAGCAAGCTCATCAACAGAGCCTTGCAGCCCAGCAGCAGACAAACGCAACTTTGCAACAGAGTCTGGAGGCTCAGCAACAAGCCCAGCAGCAATCTGAGGCCCGCTTCATAGACCTGTTGCAGAAGCAAGAGCAGAGACTACAACAACAGATGGAAGCAGTAATGCAGCAACGTCCGCAGACCAGTGAGGAAAGCCGTCCCACTAATACCGCGTCCTTTGGGGTGAGTCGTTTATTGACAAAAATGACTGGAGAGGATGATCCAGAGGTATTTTTGACCACATTTGAAAGGACCGCTGAAAGAGAAAAGTGGCCTGAGGAGCAGTGGGCTGGACTGGTGGCTCCTCTGTTAACTGGTGAATCGCAGAAAGCTTACTATGACCTAGAGCCTAACCAAGCAAAAGACTATGTGATGCTAAAAGCTGAAATTTTGGCAAGGCTGGGTGTCACCCAGGCTGTCCGGGCTCAGCGTGTGCATAACTGGACTTTCCAGCTTGGAAAACCCCCCAGGTCTCAAATGTATGATCTCATTCACCTGAGCAGAAAGTGGCTACAGCTAGAGACTTTGTCCGCACCAAAGATTGTGGAACGTGTTGTAATGGATCGGTTTTTGAGAGCTCTTCCTACTGCCATCCAAAAGTGGGTAAGCCATGGAGACCCAGAGACGGCCGATGGTCTTGTGGATCGTGTGGAGAAATACTTGGCTACAGAGAACCTGACGGCCTCTTCCAGAGACACTCGGACTTTCCACCCTAAGACCAGACCATCCCCAGGGGCGGATAAGAGGATTCCAAGGGGTGAGGGTGGAGAGAGTGAGAGGGTGGGAGCTCTACCCCAAGTTTTGCGAGAACAGCCTAAGAAATCAGCGGCTCAAGGGGCCGCAAGAAGGATCGTTTGCTACCGCTGCCGGCAAGCGGGACATATTGCAGCCAATTGCCCGGTTGTGAAGGAACCCATGCAGTGTGACTTTCTGACGGGCAGACGTCAGTCGCTGTGTGCGACAGTCGCATGCACTGCCATTCGAGGAACTGAGAAACATTTATGCAAAATGTGTGTTAATGGTAGAAATGTTGTGGTATTGCTGGATTCAGGTAGCCTTGTGACCCTGATAAAGGCTGAGTTAGTTAAAACAGAGGTCTCTGGGAATAGCAAGGTAGCTGTTATTTGTGTGCATGGGGACACCCGAGAGTATCCAGTGACTACAGTGTGTTTCGAGACCCCCAAAGGTACCCTCTCTCATCCAGTGGGCTTAGTATCTCAGTTACCGCATGACGCCATTGTGGGAAGGGATTTTCCGAAGTTCTGGGAACTGTGGGATGATCCTGAGCCCCCCACTGGTGCCCCTATGTACCAGGAATGTGATAGCCAGAACTCCCCTGAGAGTGGTGAGGACTCTCCGGAATTTCCCTTATCAGTATTGGCAGGGGAGACTCAAGAAACTGGAGAGGAGCCCACCTCCTCAGACGAAAACCTACCGTCTGTGGAGTTTTCTGATCTTGAGGTTCACAGGGAAAACTTTGCCACAGAACAGTTGAAAGACCCCGCCCTAATAAAGGCACGGGAAAACGTAGTGAAAATAGATGGCGAGTTAGTGAACCCAGATAATACCTGCACTTACCCATACTTCAGCGTAGAGAAGGACCTACTGTATCGGGTGGCAAAAAGGGCAGAAGAAACCGTTGAGCAGCTTGTGGTGCCCAAACCTTACAGGAAGTTGGTGTTGGAGTTGGCCCATGGGCACATTCTTGGAGGTCATCTGGGGACAGAGAAAACCCGAGAGAGGGTATTACAGAGATTCTATTGGCCGGGGGTGATGAAGGACATAGAAAATTATTGTTCCTCCTGCCCTGTGTGTCAGAGGTCGGCCCCGATGCCACATTTCCGTAGCCCGCTGGTCCCTCTACCCATCATTGAGGTCCCGTTTGAGAGGATCGCCATGGATTTGGTAGGTCCTATAATCAAGTCCGCTAGGGGGCACCAGTACATATTAGTTATAATGGACTATGCCACCCGTTATCCAGAAGCGATCCCTCTCCGAAATACCTCGGCCAAAACCATAGCCAAAGAGCTATCTCTTGTGTTTAGCCGGGTGGGTATTTGTAAAGAACTGCTTACGGACCAAGGTACACCCTTTATGTCCCGGGTTATGAAGGAGCTGTGTAAATTGTTCAAAGTGACGCAATTACGTACATCTGTGTATCACCCCCAAACCGATGGGCTGGTTGAAAGATTCAACAAAACCCTAAAACAAATGTTGAAGAAAGTGGTGGATAGAGATGGAAAGGATTGGGACTGTCTACTTCCTTATCTGATGTTTGCTATTAGGGAGGTGCCCCAATCCTCTACGGGATTCTCCCCCTTTGAGTTACTGTATGGGAGACACCCAAGAGGGCTGTTGGATATTGCCAAGGAAACTTGGGAAAGTGAGAGTTCTCCCCACAGGAGTGTGATTGAGCATGTCGCCCTGATGCAAGACCGAATTGCACAGGTAATGCCCATCGTGAAGGAACATTTGGCCCAAGCGCAGTTAGCACAGCAGAGAGTGTACAACCGTGGAGCCAAGACCCGTACCTTTTCCCCGGGGGATAGGATACTGGTACTTGTCCCTACGGTTGAAAGTAAATTCCTTGCCAAATGGCAAGGCCCCTACGAGATAATGGAAAAAGTGAGCGAAGTGAATTACAAGGTCAGACAACCAGGAAGGCGAAAGCCCGAACAGATCTATCACGTTAATCTGTTGAAAGCCTGGAGGGATAGAGAGTCCCTAGTCGCAGACACTTGGTCACCAGCTCAAACTGGTTGCGTGATTCCTGAGGTTGGAATAGCAGCCACCTTGTCACAACCCCAACAACAGGAGGTTAAGGAGTTTGTGCTTCGCAACAAGGAGGTATTCTCTGAGCTGCCGGGACAAACATCTGGGGTAGAGCATGACATCATTACCCCGCCCGGTGAAAGGGTGAAGTTAAAACCCTATCGGATCCCAGAGGCCCGACGGGAGGCAATACGGGAGGAAGTACAGAAAATGCTGAACTTAGGGGTGATAGAGGAGTCCCAAAGTGATTGGTCTAGTCCCATTGTGTTGGTGCCTAAACCGGATGGGAGCTGGCGATTTTGTAACGATTTTCGTCAGTTGAACAAAGTTACAAAATTTGACACCTACCCCATGCCACGTATAGATGAGTTGATCGACCGGCTGGGAACAGCCCGGTACATGACGACTCTTGACCTCACAAAAGGGTATTGGCAAATCCCCCTGGCCAAGTCGGCCAAAGAGAAAACCGCATTTGTAACCCCAGACGGGGCGTTCCAATATAAAAGAATGCCGTTCGGGTTACAGAATGCGCCGGCCACATTCCAGCGGAAAATGGACCAGATGCTGAGGCCCCATCGGAAGTATGCTGCGGCTTACCTGGATGACGTAATTGTCCATAGCACAGATTGGGCCTCACATCTACCAAAAGTGCAAGCAGTCCTGGACTCTATTCGGGAAGCGGGGTTTACGGCTAACCCCAAGAAGTGTACCATTGGGCAGGAGGAGGCCAAATATCTTGGGTACACCATTGGGAGGGGAGTAATAAAACCCCAACTCAACAAAGTCGAGGCCATCCAGAGTTGGCCACGTCCCAACAGCAAGAAGCAGGTACGAGCCTTTCTGGGAATCGCTGGGTATTATCGGCGATTCATTCCCCACTTTGCTTCTAAGGCTGTGCCCCTAACCAACCTGACGAAGGGGAAAGGGTCGGTCATGATTAAATGGACCCCCGAGGCTGAGGCAGCATTCCAATTCTTGAAACAAGCCTTATGTAGCCAGCCAGTGTTGTACTCACTCGACTTCTCTAAAGACTTTGTCGTACAAAGTGATGCGTCAGATGTGGGGTTAGGAGCAGTATTGTCCCAGGTCTGGAACGGGGAAGAGCACCCAGTCATTTACCTCAGCAGGAAGTTGAAGTCCCATGAGGTAAATTACGCCACCGTTGAAAAGGAGTGTTTAGCGGTGAAGTGGGCTCTAGATTCCCTTCGGTACTACCTGCTAGGTAGGCACTTTGACTTGGTTACGGATCACGCTCCGTTAAAGTGGATGGCTCAAAACAAGGAAACAAATAGAAGAGTGAATAGGTGGTTCCTGGCCCTCCAGGAATTCAACTTTACAGTAAAGCACCGCCCTGGCGTTCAAATGGGGAATGTGGATGCTTTGTCTCGAGTACATGAATGCCTGATTGCTGGTGTTCCAACCCCGAGGTTAAAACAAGAGGGGGGGGTATGTGACAGCAGGAAGGTAAAGTCACCTGGTTGCATCCAGGGGGGTAGATATATTTCGCCCAGATTCAGGCTTTACGCCGACTTATACAACTAGGTGGAGAGTTGTATAAGGCTAGTGGGCTCATGGATGACTCATACCTCTAGGGAGAGTGTGGGGCGTCGTGCAGACAGAGATGAGGAGACCAGCTGAAGCTTGTCAGCTCATTTAGGCCTCTATAAGAACTCCCAGCTTCATTAGATGTTAGCTCATGCCTGGACCCAGACCTGTGTGGACTGTCTAGGGAGAGTGAACCCCTGTGCGGTGAGACAAAGCCTGTGTGGCTATTTGCTTGGACATTTAAAACCAGGGACTTAGGGACTAGGACAGCACTAGGCTGATCCCAGTTGTTAGTTAGGAAACCTGTATGTTTAGTCAGAGGTCAAGTTGACCAGGATTTATTTTGTTTAAGTTTCTTTTTCTTTTCTGTGTTTTGTCACTGTAAATAGAAAATAAACCGCACCTTTTTGATTTTGAAAACCACAACCTCCGTTTGCTGGGCCTGTTTTTGGGTGGGGAGCCCATCTCGGGGGTCACACACACCCGCTGCCGAGCCAACCCCCTCACAATATATATATATATATATATATATATATATATATATATATATATATATATACACATACACACACACACACATATACACACACACACATACATATACACACACACACACACAATTTCTTGCTACTACCATAACCTACCAAAGAACAACCCAAAATAAATTCTCCTGATGATGATCGCACCGATACCACATATGTGTATGTTATTTGTACCCGTAGTACAGCCCAGAAACAATAGTGCGCATTTTGCTTTTTTTTTGTCCCATCTAAAAACAAACCGACACTGATGCCAATTAAAAAATAAAATCCTGTCCAAAAATATTACTGACCCTGGCCTTTAACCACTTAAGGACGGCCGCATGACCATATACGTAGACAGAATGGCACGCCTGGGCACAAGGGCGTACAGGTACATCCCCTTTAAGATCCCAGCCGTGGGGCGCGTGACCCGGTCCGAAGCTCCATGACCGGACCCCGATCGCCGCCGGTGTCCCGCGATCGGGTCACAGAGCTGAAGAACGGGGAGAGATAAGTGTAAACAAACCTTTCCCCGTTCTTCCTAGTGGCATGTCAGTGATCGTCTGTTTCCGGTCATAGGGAACAGCCATCAGTGACGTGTCACGCCCCCCTACAGTAAGAATCACTCACTAGGGCAGACTTAACCCCTTCAGCGCCACCTAGAGGTTAACCCCTTCGCTGCCAGTGTCATTTTCACAGTAATCAGTGCATATTTATAGCACTGATCGCGGTAAGATCGACAATGGTCCCAAAAATGTGTCAAAAGTGTCCGCCATAATGTCGCAGTCACGATAAAAAAAAAATATTGCAGATCGCCACCATTAGTAGTAAAAAAAATTATATATATATATATTTTTTTTTTTAATAAAAATGCCATAAAACTATCCCATATTTTGTAAATGTATAACCAATCACTATACGCCTATTGCGATTTTTTTTTACCAAAATATGTAGAAGAATACGTATCGACCTAAACTAAGGAAAAATTTTTTTTTTAGATATTTTTGGGGGATATTTATTATAGCAAAAAGTAAAAAATATAATTAAAAGAAAATTACGCGCTTAGGTTATATAAATGAACTGCTGCCTCCCTCTAAAAAATTCCAACCGGGTGGAATAAAAAAGTATAAATGACTCAATGGAAGGGAATTGGCGCTGTTGAAAGATAATATAAAAAACGGCAGGACATACTTGGCACGCAATACGTCACTTCTGGTTTTGCCTAGTGCGGACCGTGGAACGCACGCCGGGAACACGGAACCTTTGTTTGGTTCCTGTATCAGCTGGAGCACTGTAGCTTTTTATCTTTGCTTTTTTAACCATGTACTTACTTTTTTGCAATAAACACCTCATGTTTTATACAATTTACGCTATGAGGAGTTACTAATATTTTTTCGGATGCCTGGATGTTTGATTACACACCGCGGTGGTGGAACGTAAAAAAGACAGCAATACCTTTTGGCATTCGCCGCAGAGGGTCAGACGTATCCCCGAGGATATTGGAATCTCCTGGAGTGGAACAAGGAAGGAGAGGATATCCCGGCCAAAGGGACACCCAGATCTGATCATATACGCCTCTCTACCCCTGCAGGGGTGAGGCACTCTGGTAGGTGCGGAACATTAGGGGGACACTGGAAGCGGAGGGGAGCACTGGAAAAATCACTTTAATTATTCAGCACGGAGTCACTTTACAGACTGTCACTTTTTGGATTTCATTATTTATAGTTTGATGATTCTTTGGACACTTGCAGATGATGGACTTTAATAATTAGATTTTTCATCATATATTCATCTGGTTTTTGTGCATTCATCAATTTAAAGTGGAGTTCCACCCTGAAAAAAATATTTTCACCAAAAATCTACAAATAAATAAAAAAATGTCTTATATATATATTAATATGTGAACAAATATCTGGGCTAACAAAAAATAAATAGAAATAAATTAAGTAATATGATTACAGCAGCTGGCACAGTCTGTTGATAAAGCAAACGTGATAATATAAAGTCCAAAATGCAGCGCTTGGTGAAATTGAATGACAATATGAAAAAGAACAGTCCTGGTTCAGCAAATCAGAAAACAAGATGACCGTGAAACTGATAGAAGACCACCACCAAAACTTTCAGTGTGCTGAAATGAAGGCACACCACCCAAATGTGTTCACAGAATGCTTACCGGAAGGCAAACATACATAAGCGATGTAAGTATATTTGCAGAAGTTCAATGTGTAGACACCAGTTTCCCAGCCAGAAGGATCACATCTATATCCAATGCGACATCCAGACCACAGTTGGAAGTGGGGATGATATATAATCCTCAGCAAGGAGTAGTTTACCAAATAAAAGAATAAACTAACATAGTGAAGCCCATTGCGTAAAAGGACAAAGGTATTTATTGCATTCTACTTACAACAAGGACCATCATCAAAGGCATAAAAACATATGTATCCGCGGTTCTCAGTGTGCTTGTATCGGCCAGCCTGACATGTTTCATCCGATTGGATATCATATATATATAATTTTTTTTTTTTTTTTACTTAAAGTGGAGGTCCACCCTGAAAAAAATCTTTACACTAGAAATTCTAAAAAAAAAAAAAAAATAGAAAGAAAAAATATATATATACAGGTCCTTCTCAAAAAATTAGCATATTGTGATAAAGTTCATTATTTTCTGTAATGTACTGATAAACATTAGACTTTCATATATTTTAGATTCGTTAAACACAACTTGAAGTAGTTCAAGCCTTTTCTTGTTTTAATATTGATGATTTTGGCATACAGCTCATGACAACCCAAAATTCCTATCTCAAAAAATTAGCATATCATGAAAAGGTTCTCTAAACGAGCTATTAACCTAATCATCTGAATCAACTAATTAACTCTAAACACCTGCAAAAGATTCCTGAGGCTTTTAAAAACTCCCAGCCTGGTTCATTACTCAAAACCGCAATCATGGGTAAGACTGCCGACCTGACTGCGTTTACAAAACACTTTTTTTTTCCCCTTTCTGCAAGGAACGAGAAAGATACATTGTATCCTTCTCCATTCACAGAAAGAAAAAAAACAACAGGGGTGGGCTTCACAGTGACTGATCGCTGTGGTAGCCAATCAGAGGCTACCACAGCGATCAGGTGACCCGAAATCGGGAGATCCAGGTCCCTAACCTAACCTTAATACGGGGCCCGGGGATCTTGGAGACCCTGGTCTCTGTGCTGGGAGCGCACCCAGCACAAAAAAGGGAGGAACACGTATATGCAGCCCCAAATAAAAATTTAAAAAAGCCTAGTGCAGTGAGGCCACATATATGCGTTACATCAGTGTGAAGGGGATACATTTTTACACACATTTACTATACCGAAAACATTTTACATTTTGAATGAATACTGCCAAACCAATTGCACTTGTTTTATTTTTCCTTATTTACATAACAATACTTTATACATTTAGACAACATTATACACACCAGCAGCTGTATATACCTAGTAAACATACCAGAGCTACTGTATAGTAAGGCCTCAAGCCCACTGGCATTTTTACAGCTGCGTTTTTTGCAGCTTAAAAACGCCTGTCCATGTTATTGTAAATATTTTTTTTTTTTGAAAAAAAAAAAAAAAAAAAACGTCGGAGCTAAAAACGCGACCGCGCGTTTTTGCGCGTTAGTGCGCGTTTTTTGACGCTCGCGTTTTTTCCTGCCAAATTCTGACGCTGAGGAACGCACTGGCCCTGGGTTTTTTTTACAGCTTACAAACGCCTATGCTCTTTACAGCTCAAAAACGCCTAGGTGGGCATGAAGCTATAGACTAACATGGACAGGCGTTTTTAAGCTGTAAAAAACGCTCAAAAACGCGGCTGAAAAAACGCCCGTGGGCATGAGGCCTAACTTGCATATATTTTACATTATTAACATAGAAATGTTAAAGCTGAACTCCAAAATACAAAAGATGAAATACACATACAAAAAGCGGTTTTACTTGCCCAAAAGATTTAATATTTCTGTCAATCCAGTCCTGAGATGCAGCTCTGTCACACAACACAGAGCTGTCTGGCAGGGCAGGAGACCGGATTTATCTCTTACATGTCCCCATCCCACCCTGTGACTGGACAGTAAGTTCCCCTTTCCCACGGGGGCCGCTAAAGCGCCGCTCATTTTAACATTGCTTTAAATGTGCTGAAAAACTCTGCTTATACTCGAGTATATACGGTAAAGTAAAAATAAAAATATCCTAGTTTGTAGACACTAACTTTTATATTTTATAACACTATAAACGCAAACCAATCAATTTACGCTTATTGAGATTTTTTTTTTTTTACCAAAAATATGTAGCAGAATACATATTGGCCTAAATTTATGAAGAAATTTGATTTTTTTAATGGATATGTTTGATAGCAGAAACTTTTTTTTCCCCCAAAATTGTCGCCCCTTTTTGGTTTATAGCGCAAAAAAAAATAACCGCAGAGGTGATAAAATACCACCAAAAGAAAGTTCTATTTGTGGGGGGGGATGATATAAATTTTATTTGGGTGCAGCGTTACATGACCGTGCAACTGTCAGTTAAAGTGTCGTATCAAAAAAAAAGCGGCCTGGTCATGAGGGGGGAATCAAGTGGTTAATGAATACAGAGCTGGGTACATTTTCAGCCTGGAGTTCAGCTTTTTAAATGACATAAATCTGCTTTGATGTTTATTTCCATTAAGTTGTAGGACTAACCAAAGACCACTTTGTTAGGATTGAGGCCCGCTGCTAGAAGTATCTTTCTTTTTGGAGCTCACGCGGTTTACACTCGTCTCTAAAAACCGGGTTAAGCCGGTCAAACCTTCGTTGGCGAGAAAGTGTGTGTAGTCATCCCACCTCTGTCCCTGCAAGAGGAAAAAAAAATAAAAAAGGGTTTAATATGTATTATTGCTTCATACTAAATCACTATACTGAACATATTTGACAGATTGTATCATATGAAACATTTTTCAGAGCCAGTCTATGCATATTATTTAATTTTAAGGTTTTAAATAATAAACTCAACTCTGGTTGTAATACTCGCCCCCCCTTTCCAGTACTCTTCTACACAGACATCCCTGCAAGCGTTGGTTCGCTTCTGGGCTGAAGTGTGTCATGCCGCCTTCATATTTGTGCAGGGTGCCGTGGGTCTGCCCCCTGGAGGGAGCGTCACCACAGCACCCTGCACTCACGCTACCACCTCTCAGAGTGGCACTGAGTTCATACCAGGCAACACTGACCACTAGACCTTTGTTCTCCCCTTGTTTGTGTTTTATTTATTTTTTTATTAGGCACAGCTTCCACAGAACAGGTCCTGTAAAGGCGTATTTTTTATTTAACCGCTTGCCGACGGCTGCATGACGATATACAATCGGCAGCATGGCATGGCTGTGCAAAGGGACGTACTTGTACGTCCCCTTCAAATCGCGGCATAGTGGGCGTGCACACCGCCACGTGATCCGTGAGTGCGACCGCGGGTCCCAAGGACTCTATGTCCGCCGGGTGCCTGCGATCGTGTTTTACGGAGCTGCAGAACGGGGAGATTCCTATGTAAACAAGGCATTTCACTGTACTGCCTAGTGACAGGACACTGATCTTCTGCTCCCTGTCATCGGGAGCAGTGATCACCATCGTGTCACTTGTAGCCCCCCACAGTTAGAATCACTCCCTAGGACACACTTAACCGCTTCCTCGCCCCCTAGTGTTTAACCCCTTCCCTGCCAGTGTCATTTACACAGTAATCAGTGCATTTTATAGCACCGATTGCTGAATAAAAGACAATGGTAACAAAATAGCGTCAAAAGTGTCCGCCATAATGTCGCAGTCACAATAAAAAGAAAAAAAACGCAGATCGTCGCCATTACGAATAAAAAAAAAATGCCATAAATCTATCCCCCATCTTGTAGACACTAACTTTTGCGCAAACCAATCAATATACGCTTATTGTGATTTTTGTTTACCAAAAATATGTAGAAGAATACGCATCGGCCTAAACTGAGGAAGAAAATAGTTTATGTATTTTTTGGTGATAATTATAGCAAAAAGTATAAAATTTGTTTGTTTTTTTCCAAAAGTGCCGCTTTTTTTTGTTTATAGCGCAAAAAATAAAAACCGCAGAGATAAGCAAACACCACCAAAAGAAAGCTCTATTTGTGGGAAAAAAAGGACGTAAATTTTGTTTGGGTGCAACATCGCACGACCGCGCAATTGTCAGTTAAAGCGGCGCAGTGCCAAATCGCAAAAAATGGCCCGGTCATTGGGCAGCCAAATTTTCCCGGGCTGAAGTGGTTAAAAACAAACATGTTATACTTGCCTCCTCTGTGCAGTTGGTTTTGCACAGAGCAGCCCGGACCCTCCTCTTCTCAGGTCCCTCTTCTGTGCTCCTCCCTCTGAATGCCCTTCAGCCAGCAGCTTGCTATGGGGGCACCCAAGCTGAGTCAGAGCTCTGTGTGTCTATTCAGAGATGGAGCCCCGACCTGGCCCCTCCCCCTCTCCCCTGATTGGTTGACTGACTTTGATCTTGATCGACAGCCGTGGGAGACAATGGTGCCGCTGCTCAGACAATCAGGAGAGGAGTGTACTGGATGGCTGAGGGGGATCGTGGACATCGCTGCAGATAGATGAGGCTCAGGTAGGTAATTAGGGGGTGCTGGGGGGCCGCTACACACAGAAGGTTTTTATTTATCTTAATGCATAAAGATAAAAAAACTTCTGCCTTTACAACTCCTTTTATTGTCTCGCTGCTTACCTCTGATCAAATGAAAGAGGCAGGAACACACTTTAACCACCACTTGCCTACCGGGCACATTCACCCCCTTCCTGCCCAGGCCAATTTTCAGCTTTCAGCATTCTCCCACTTTGTAGCGGTCATGCAACACTGTACTTTTTCCACACATTTGGTGGTATTTAATCACCAGAGTTTATTTTTTGCAAAATTAAAAAAAGAGACCGAAAAATTTTCATAGTTTGTTATAAAATTTTGCAAATAAGTAATTTTTTCTCTTTCACTGCTGGGCACTGATGAGGCAGCACTGCTGGGCACTGATGAGGCAGCACTGGTGGGCACTGATGAGCACCACTGATCGGCGGCAGCACTGGTGGGCACTGATGAGGCTGCACTGGTGGGCTCTACTGAAGGTCACTGATGAATAGGTGGCACTGGTGGGCACTGTTGGGACTGCACTGATAATCAGTGTCGATGTCCCTTTAACACAATCCGTTTATCGGCG
Organism: Rana muscosa; assembly: GCA_029206835.1. Taxonomy (NCBI): domain Eukaryota; kingdom Metazoa; phylum Chordata; class Amphibia; order Anura; family Ranidae; genus Rana; species Rana muscosa. The sequence goes on along the minus strand of CM055125.1, from coordinate 328,249,116 downwards.
CTCTTCTTCTCCTCTTCTCACGCTGTCAGCATGAGAGGAGGAAAAAAAAGAAGGCGGGGACGTGCAGGTAGCATAATCACAGGATGTTCATGGACCCCCTCCCGGCAAGGTAAGCCCATGCTGAAGCCGTCTTCGGCTTTAGCGTGGGCGTGAAGTGGCTAAAGTCGCTACAAAGCCTAAACATTTTTTACTTTAATGCATGGAGGTAAAAAATGTTTAAGTAGGAGTATCCCCCACCCCCCATCCCTCCCCCCTGCGATAATTATCTGAGCCCTGATTTAGTGCTTTACCTGTCTGCAGCGGCTCTCTCCCCCCACTTCCTGGTCTCACAGGCTTTGCCAATGGCTCCCGCTGCTGTCAATCAAAGCCAGTAACAGGGGAGCAGGGCCAAGCCCCGCTGCCTATGTCTATAGAAGCCGCACAAGTGCCCCCATAGAAAGTGGCTTCCTAAGGGGCACTCGACAGACGAGGAGCCAGGAGGAGACCCAAAAAGAGGAGGTTGGGGGCCGCTCTGTGCACAGAGCAGCTAATGTATAAACTTGATTATTATTTAACCACTTGCCGACCACCCTATAGCAGATTTATTGCTACAGGGCGGGCCGAGCTGTGCAGAATCACACACACACACACACTATTCTTTTTTAATATTAATATATTATATATATTATCCCCACACGTGATTCTTCACTTCTATTTCTAGGTAGAGGGCACGCAAAGCACCGCTTCTACTGCGATTTGTCACAGCAGAAGCTGTTCAGCGGGTGCCGGCCAATGGATGGCTCGTTCCCGAGCTACGGCTCTGCGTGTCCATCCACACACAGCCACAGTTCGGCACTGCCTTCCCTCTCCTCATTGGCTCACTGGTTGTTATTGACAGCAGTGGGAGCCATTAGCTCAGCCAATGAGGAGGGAGAATCCACGAAGAGCCGAGGCTCTTGTGCACATCGTTGGATCGAGATGGGGCTCAGGTAACCTTAAGGACTTTGGAACCACATTTACTCCCCGCCCCCCCCTAACACCTGGTAAAATAAAAACGATCCCTAGCAATCTACTTGTTCCAAGAAGTGAACCAGAGGCAGACATGTAAACTGGGATTCTTAGGAAATGGTCAAGCAATGGCCACAATACAGGTTCTCTTTCAGGTCGGGTTCCAGTTATGAGTGGGTGACATTTGTGAAGTATTACCTTAAGGTGGCGGAGGTGAAACATTTCATCTTTGGAAAGTCTCTATAGAAAAAGAGAGAAAAAAAAAAAACCACACATCTTAAAACAAGTGAATTGCTGACTTGCCTGTCCTTAGCTGCACTCTTCCCAAATTTTCCATAGAGTATTTTCATTGGCCCATGACAGAGCATACTCAGCTCTACAGTCATGCTTGGTGGTGGTTTGGGGATCTGAACCAGTGATAAGCTCTCACCATAATCTGTCTTTTCTAGGTAGAACCTGGAATCATAACTTTATTACTGGAATACAGCACATGAAAACTGATATCTATGCAAGTGAAATGTGTGCGTTTTACCCATCAGTTTTCATGCACATATGGCGTGAACGAACCCTAAAACCGATGGGTTTAGTTCCGCTTTAAGATTTACTGCCGTTTAGGGGTTCTGGGCTTCAGCAAAATGGCAGCCTCCAACAAGAAGAAACAGGAGCAATGCCGGAGGCAATTTACAGCACACACTAAAGTGGTTGTAACCCTAAAAAGAAAAAAATGCAAAGCTCCCAATCGCAAAAAGCGACCCATGAGTTTTCTTATTAGCCACCAGTAACTGTGTCGGGAGCACGCTCTTGGCACAGCTGTGTCTGCAAATTAATGCAAATGTGGCCTCTCAATGCCAAGGACCATCCGCCGAGAGGCCACATATTTGCATACCGTGAGCGTCTAGGGGTGTGTATGGCGCCGGAGCCGATCGGAAATACTCCGTTCCCGAACCTTTCCGGGGGTTTCCGAGGGCAGCCGAACGATCTCTGAGTATTTCCGAGTCTCTCCGGCGCCCCCACCTCTGGCCACATGCGGTATTACATGCCATGGAAGTCAATGTGGAACAAATTATTTTAGTTTTTAATGACTTCTATGGGGAAACGCGCTTTGATATGCGAGTGCTTTGGATTACAAGCATTCTCCTAGAACGGATTATGCTCGTAATCCAAGGTTCCACTGTACCTGTACTTTCATAAAGGTGCGAGACCTTGCGTGCACCAGAGTACTGTTCATATATACATTGGGTTGCGTTGTTTACCTGGTGCAAAAATGAGAAGGAGAAAGCCATCAATGCCGGGTGGAATACAATGTTGAACGCCCTTTTATAGGATGCCACACCGGCCATGTCAAGGACTTCTGGGCTTATTTTGATTCCCTGTGGATGGGGGTCCTGGGTAAAGGCTTGTGATGTCCAAAGGCATCCAACCATTGCAGTAAGGTATTGGTTATATAGTTTAAACGTCTGGCTATTGATGTTCAACAGGACACGGCCCTGAAAAAAAAAAAACATACATGATGATACGGACAGGAGGACGAATCAGAAATTGAAATTTACACCATAGCGTCTGCCCGACAAGTGCCTCTGCATTTTTTTTTTTTGTACTGTGCGACCAAGACTAGCAGCCATTGATTTCCTTAGTAGATAAAAGGTGGGATTAGGAGTTAAAACTAAAAGGTAAAAAAATAGGATTTTTATAACAGCTTACCTGTAAAATCCTTTTCTTGGAGTACATCACGGGACACAGAGCGACATAGTCATTACTAATGGGTTATATAGATACCTTCAGGTGCTGGCACTGGCAACTTCCAAAACCGGAAGTACCCTCCCCTATATAAGCCCCTCCCATCCGGGAGCACCTCAGTTTTGTAGCAAAGCAATAAGTGTCCCTAAAGAGGGGTGGGAGCTCTGTGTCCCGTGATGTACTCCAAGAAAAGGATTTTACAGGTAAGCTGTTATAAAAATCCTATTTTCTTTCTCGTACATCACGGGACACAGAGCGACATAGTCATTACTAATGGGATGTCCTAAAGCAATGCCCAACGAGGGGGGGGATACACCATACATAAGCTGAGCGCTATCAGACATGAGGATCTTTTGCGGCCTGCAACACACTGCGCCCAAAGGCGACATCCTCCTGACTTCTAACGTCCACCTGGTAGAACCTAGTAAACGTGTGTACTGAAGACCATGTTGCGGCCTTACAGATTTGAGCCAGGGAGGCCTGGTGATGCACTGCCCATGAAGTTCCAACTGCTCTCGTGGAGTGCGCTCTAACTTTGAACGGAGGCGGTCTCCTTCTCAAGCCATAGGCTTGCATTATGACCTGTCGAATCCACCTGGCTAAAGTAGATTTTGACGCTGCCTGACCCCTTCTGGGGCCTTCCGGCAGAATAAACAAAGTATCCGTTCTGCGAATCTGAGCAGTGGCTTTTAGATAAGCTTTAACTGCTCTTACTACATCCAAAGAATGCAATAACTTTTCCTCTACCGAAGTAGGTTTGGGGAAAAAAGAAGGAAGAACCACATCTTGGTTCAAATGAAACCTCGATATCACCTTAGGAAGAAAGGCTGGATGAGGGCGTAACACTACTCTATCCTTATGGATAACCAGATATGGCTCCTTACAGGACATAGCTGCTAATTCCGACACTCTTTTAGCCGAACAAATGGCTACTAGAAAAATCAATTTCCTGGTGAGAAGAACCAAAGAAATATGCTGTAATGGTTCAAATGGTTGTTTCTGTAGAACCGACAGAACCAGGTTTAAGTCCCATGGACATATGGGAATATTAACCGGAGGACTAATACGCATCACTCCTTGTATAAAGGCTTTGACTAGTGAATGCGAAGCCAAGGGCCTTTGAAAAAATATTGACAAGGCCGAAATCTGACCCTTGATAGTACTCAAGGCAAGCTTCCTATCTACAGCCCATTGTAGGAAGTCCAGAATCCTACCTATTACGTATTTACGTGGATGCCATTTCTTGGCCTCACACCAGGCGATGTACGCCTTCCAGATTCTATAGTAGATCTGCCTGGATACCGGCTTCCTGGCATTGATCATGGTAGATACCACAGGATTAGAGAGCCCTCTCTTTTTTAGAATGTGGGCTTCAATAGCCAGGCCGTCAAACCTAGGGCTGGTAAGGAAGGGTGGTATATCGGTCCTTGCGAAAGCAGGTCCGGACGACGTGGGAGAGTCCAAGGACTCCCCACTGACATTTTACAATCTCCGCGTACCACGCTCTTCGGGGCCACGCTGGAGCCACCAGAATCACTGGTTTCTTTTCTACCCTGATTCTGCGGAGTAATCGAGGTAACCATTGTGGCGGTGTGAATGCATATATCAGCTTGAACTGATCCCAAGGGAACACTAGGGCATCCGAGCCGCAAGCTAGGGGATCCCTTGTCCGAGAGACAAACCTGTCCACCTTTGCGTTGAATCTGGATGCTAGAAGATCTACATCCGATGTTCCCCACCGCTGACATATTGTCCAGAAAACCTCGGGGTGAAGGGACCCTTCCTCTGGGCATAATTGCTGGCGACTTAGAAAGTCCGCCTTCCAATTCTCCACTCCTGGAATGAATACCGCAGATATGGCTGGGACATATCTTTCTGCCCATTTCAGGATGTAATTTACTTCCCTCTGGGCTGCACGACTCCTGGTGCCCCCCTGATGATTGATATATGCCACTGCTGTGGCATTGTCTGATTGAATTCTGACAGGGGACCCTTGGAGTTTTGATGTCCATGCTACTAGGGCATACCGGGCTGCTCGTATCTCTAAGAGATTGATGGGCAGGGCCTTTTCTGCATCCGACCATCTGCCCTGGAGAGACTATTGCTCCAGTACTGCTCCCCAGCCTATAAGGCTGGCATCTGTAGTGACCACCTTCCAAGAAATCGGACTGAAGGATTTCCCTTTTTCCAGATTCTGGGGAACCACCACCAATGGAGGCTCTTGCGAACGGAAGGGGACAAGGACATTGTAAGTCTAGGGCCTGAACTTTTTTGTTCCAGGCTGACAGTATGGCCCCTTGCAAATTCCTTGAATGGAATTGACCGTAGGGTACTGCTTCGAATGATGCCACCATTTTTCCCAGCAGCCTCATGCACAGGCGTATGGACGGCTGTCTTTTTTGTACCCACTAAGTGGATCAAATCTTTCAAAGACAACACCTTTCCTCGAGGCAAGAATATTTTTCTCTGGCCTGAATCCAACCTTAGCCCCAAGTATTCCAGACTTTTGACTGGTTTTTAGGGCTGACTTGTCTCGGTTGATAATCCAACCGTGAGATTCCAGATACTTGATTGTCTTGTGAATGACCACGTCTAGTTTTTTCACTGAGTGGTCTATCAGCAACAAGTCGTCTAGATATGCCATTATCGTTACACTTTGTGTTCTTAGATTGGCCAATAATGGGGCCAGAATTTTTGTGAACACTCGTGGTGCTGTGGCCAAACCGAAGGGTAAGGCTCTGAACTGAAAATGGCACCCTTCTACTGCAAAGCGTAGAAATTTTTGGTGGACTGGAAAGATGGGAATGTGCAAATAAGCATCTTTGACGTCGATCGCGGCTAACCAATCCTCCCCTTGTAGGGCAGTGGCCACCGATCGGATCGACTCCATCGGAAAGTCCTGATATACAGGAATTTGTATAGCCCTTTTAGAATTAATATGGGCCTCCCGTCCGCGTTTGCTTCGGGACTGTAAAGAGGTTTGAGTAAAACCCGAACCCTCATTCTTCCAGGGGAACCTCCATAATTACTCCTTGGAGCAATAGTTGTTCTAGTGCCAACAGGAGGGACTCTCTCTTCCGGGGATCCCTTGGCACGTTTGACCTCAAAAATGGGAAGGAGGAGAGTCTTTTAACTCCAAACTGTATCCCAAACCTACTGCGGAGAGCACCTATCTGTCTTGATCGTGTCCCGCCAGGTCTCTTGCGAACAACTGGAGTCCTCCCCCCACCCGACTGAGTGGGGGCTTCAATGAATTTAACTTTGGGGGAGGTTTTGTACCTCCCCTGACCCAGGGTTTCTCATTACCCTGCTACTGTCCCTGTTTTTTACCCCCGGGATTTGACCGAGGAGGCCGTCGGAACTGTTACACAGCCGATGCCCCAGGGACTGGAGAAGCAGGCCTCTTAAAGAGGGACCTCTAACTCTGCTTTTAACCGGCAAGAGCGTATTTTTACCGCTGGAAATTTTCTGGATATATTTTGTCCAGGTTTTCCCTGAATAAGCGTTCACCATGAAATGGGACGCTAACCAGCCATTCTTTACAGGGAGCTTCAGCAGACCAGTTTTTGAGCCATAGGAGCCTACGCATATGTACTATAGACAGCGTAAGGCGGGAGGCCTGATGGACTGAATCCTCTATGGCGTCAACCGCAAAGCCTAAGGCTCTAGGTAGATCAGCTAGGGCAAAGCCTGCTGATCTGTCAAGTCCCTCAAGACCTGTTTCAACTGATCCTTCACTGCTTAGCAGACCCCAATAGCTGCTACTGCTGGTTGTATCACCAAGCAGATTTTCATAAGGACTCCAATCTTTTATCTATTGGGTTCTTGAACATTTGGACATTATCCACTGGACATGTCAGTGATTTATACATACAAGAGATGGCTGCGTCCATTGTAGGGACCTTCCATTTTTTTTTTTTTTTTTGATGAACTTATCCTCCATGGGATAGACCACCGGAAATCTCTTGGGGGAATAAATATTTTCTCAGGACGTTCCCAATCCTGGTAAATGAGCCCTTTCAGTAAAGGGTGAAGTGGAAAAGAACAAACAGTCTGGGGGCTTCTAGCGACCCCAACGAGGATACAGTAGTGGTTGATGGTTCCGCAAGGTGCATTTTTAAATGCTGATCGGACCATGTTAGTCAGAGACTGAACCCATAATCTTTCAGCTTGAGATGCTGAGAAAAGGTTCCCCCACTGTTGATTCCTCTATAACAGAATCAACCTCATCCTGATCCCCTTCAGGCAGGTCGATCCCTGTATGGGACTGTTGCTCTGCTAACAGGCACTCTGAAGGAGGAGACGGAGATCGGGCGTGCTTTCCCTGACAGGGAGGCAGCGATAAATGTTGACAATCTCTCTCTAATCCTCCCAGAGCTGAGGAAAAAACCTCCTCTGTTACATACACAGGAGCAGGTGAACTGAGGACAGCCACAGTACCAAGTACCCCTGCGGGGTCTCTACGGTCACTTACCTCTGAACTTCAGGGGAGACTGGTGCAGCAGGAGTATGCCCAAGATCCTCCGAGCCCGATGAGACCCCCTTCGCTTCCTGGAAGATTCAGTTCCGGAGCTTCTGGACGGCATATTCCTAAGCCTAAAGCTGAGGTATTCCAGCCGTAATACACCACTTTTACTGAGAATAGTCTAGCACAATTGCTGCTATATCACAGTTGGTGTCTACTAATGTGCCTTTCTAGGGGATGCCTGTATCAACCGCTTGCTGTATGCCTTTAAATGTTGCCAGCTCTGTCTCTGTACTTCATAGCCAGCTCACTACAATATTGTGGTTTTTTTAAACTGCTGGGACGCCCGCACATGCGCAGAAGCGCTGCGGCGCGCACAGAGCGTCATCCCCCAGGCTCCGCCCCCTTTCCCGGCTCACCTCTATATATAGAGGCGCGTGCACGCGCGCGGGCACGTGCGCCTTCGGCGCTAATTTCAAATATGGTAACAAGGGACAGGAGCCAGGGCCCCTCTTTGCCGCAGGCCGGGGGATGGACGAGCACTGCAACATGGCAGAGGAAGCAGTTTCCTATAAGAGAACTCACCATCTGCCTGGACTTTGCTCTGCTGAGAAGAAGCTAGTCCACATGACAAGAAAACATTCCACAGCGGCCTCTAGTGGACAAACACAGGTACCGCAGTCTAATATATTAAATATATATATATAAAAAAAAAATTTTTTTTTCTTGACCACCATTAAAAATTATTACATTTTTTTAGTAGTTACAGGCATGCACAGAATTTTGCGGGAATACCATTAGGTAACAGACAGAAAGACAAATTAGGCTTGGGGGTCCCCCAATAGAACCAAGTTCCTGGGGGCCCCCACTTACCTGTTCCCCGCCGCAGGACTTTGTTTGGTCCACAAAAGCCCAAACTTCACCTATCACGGCAGGCATTGTAATCAAACCTTCAGGGACCGGGTTCCCAAGGATTCCACTCCCCTGGACCTGTATAGCACCCTGCACAGAAAACATCTTGGTCGTGGGTATGACCAGAGCTCTGGATCCCAGGGTCCAGCTCTCCTAAGAGAAGCATTACAGGCAAAACCTTGCTCTTCTCTGCAAGGCCCGGGTACCGACCGTTTAGCTATGAAGCTTTTTTGGTCGGATCCGGAATAGCTTACTGAGGCCCAAAAGAACCTGTACGCAAGCTCAGTGACAAACACATGTTTCTTCTTGGCCAACACCTTAGACACTGGCAAAAAACTGAGGTGCTCCCGGATGGGAGGGGCTTATATAGGGGAGGGTACTTCCGGTTTTGGAAGTTGCCAGTGCCAGCACCTGACGGTATCTATATAACCCATTAGTAATGACTATGTCGCTCTGTGTCCCGTGATGTACGAGAAAGAAAAGGATTTTACAATGAGTTAAAAAATCCTATTTACTCTTTCGTCCATGGACCGACACAGCCTCTCTATTGAGGAAGTGGGACGTCCCAAAGCAGTGTCAGTGAAAAAACGAGGGGTGGTAACAGCATAAGAATAAACTTCACCCCAAACACAAAACAGCACTCCTCCAACGGAGGAGTTGCAACTCTAAACAGCCGCTTGCAAAACCTTGCGGTCGAAAGAGGCATCCGAAGATGCACCTACATCAATTTTGTAGAATTTTGTGAAAGTGTGTGCGGACGACCAAGTCGCCGCTTTACATAATTGGGAAACAGACGCTTGATGTCGGAAAGCCCAAGAGGCACCTATTGCCCTGGTCGAATGCGCCGTGACCGGAAAGGGGGGCGCCTGACCCTTTAAGGGGTAAGCCTGGATTACTGTCGGATCCACCTAGAGATGGTGGCCGATGAGACTGCTTGGCCCTTCTTGGGACCAGCCACCGAAACAAACAGTGAGTCTGACTTCCGGAACAGGGAAGTAGCAGATAGGTATACTCTCAAAGCGCGGACAACGTCCAAGGAATGCAACGCCGACTCCTTAGGATTCGACGGGTGAGGACACAAGGATGGAAGTACAATGTCTTTGTTGAGATGAAAAGCCGAAACGACCTTCGGAAGAAAGGAAGGCTGCGATCGCAGCACCACCTCATCCTTGTGGAAAATCAAATAGGGAGCCTTGCAGGACAAGGCTGCCAGCTCAGAGACTCGTCTAACTGACGTAACAGCCACCAAAAAGACCACTTTCTGAGAGAGTGTCAACAGGGGAATATCTCTAATATTCTCAAACGGTGCCTTCTGAAGCACCGAGAGGACCAGCTTCAAGTCCCACGGAGGTAGTGGGGGACGGACCGGAGGGGCCACATGTCAAACCCCCTGCACAAATGTACTCACGAGAGAGTGAGTCGCCAGGGGTCGCTGAAAAAAAGACAGCCAGGGCAGATATCTGTCCCTTAAATCGTACTTAAGGCAAGCCTTTGGTTCACCCCATGCTGTAAAAACATCAGGATTCTGGAAACCAAATAAGTACGCGGATGCCATTTCATTTCCTCACACATGGAGATGTAGGCCTTCCAAGTGCGGTGATAAACCTTCCTAGAGGACGGTTTCCGAGCACTTCTCATAGAAGAGATTACTGAATCTGATAGGCCCCGGTGTCTCAGTACCTGGTTCTCAACAGCCATGCCGTTAAAGCCAGTGACTGTAAAGCAGGATGGAGTATGGGACCTTGCGATAGCAGGTCCTTCCGTAGTGGTAGGCGCCAGGGGACGTCTGCTACCAGACGTACTAGATCGGCGTACCAAGGACGCTGAGGCCAATCTGGAGCGATTAGGATCATTGGAATTCCCTCTGCCTCCACTCTGTGGAGCAGAAGAGGAAGAAGCCTTAAGGGAGGGAAGGCATAGATTAGCCGATACTGACCCCACGATGCCACCAACGCGTCCGTTGTGTCTGCCCATGGGTCTCTTGACCGGACCACAAACCTCAATACCTTCCGATTGAGTCGGGAAGCCAGAAGATCTACGTCTGGTGTGCCCCATCTTTGGCAGAGGAGTTGGAACACATCCGGGTGCAAGGACCATTCTCCCTGGTCCAGCATCTGGCGGCTCAGGTAGTCCGCCTGTCAGTTTTCCACACCCGGAATGTACATGGCCGACAGTGCCGGTACGCTCCTCTCTGCCCACTTCAGGATGCGAGCGACCTCCGATGCTGCAGCTGAGCTTCTTGTTCCTCCTTGATGATTGACATATGCCACTGCTGTGGCGTTGTCTGACTGGATCCTGACTGGACGCCCTTGTAGCCTCTGAGACCATTTGAAGAGGCACAGCCTGATCGCCCGGATTTCCAGGACATTGATCGGCAGGAGGGCTTCCTCTGGGGTCCAGTGACCTTGCGCCGACTGAACACCCCAGACCCCCCCCCAACCTGTAAGGCTGGCGTCCGTCGTGATCACCATCCAGTAAACCGGAAGAAATGACTTCCCGGCCATTCGAGCCGGTGCTGTCAGCCACCATACCAGGGATCTCCTGACTAGGTGGCTCACTCGGATTTGATAATCCAGAGATGAAGAGCATCTGTTCCATCTGGACAGAACTTCCTTCTGTAACACTCGAGAGTGGTATTGAGCATATGGGACCGCCTCGAAGGAGGCTACCATGAGGCCCAACACTCGCATGCAAAAACGGAGTGACGACCAATTCCTGGAAGTCAGCTGCCATACTGCAGCCCAGAGGGTCTGCAACTTCTCCACAGGCAGGAATACCTTTGCCTCTGAGGAATCCAGAATCAACCCCAGGTACACTAGGCGTTGAGTGGGCACCAATACTGACTTTTGCGTGTTTAGCATCCAACCACAGTCTCGAAGAGTCTGACAGGTAATAGACACGCTTACCTCTAATTCTGAGCTTGAAGGGGCCTTCAGTAGAAGGTCGTCCAAGTAGCCCATGATAGCGATACCCCGCTGTCTTAGAAGTGCCAGAATTGGAGCGAGCACGTTGGTGAACGTCCTGGGTGCTGAGGCAAGGCCAAAACGGGAGGGCCACAAACTGGTAGTGGTTCTTCCCGATAGCAAATCGCAGAAACCTCTGGTGTCTGGAGTATATGGGGACATGCAGGTATGCGTCCTTGATGTCCAAGGAGGCCAGAAAGTCCCCCGGATGGAGAGCCGTGACTACAGATCAAACCGACTCCATCCGAAATCTTTGTACTTTCACAAAGCAATTGAGGGCTCTGAGATCCAAGATTGGACGAACCCCCTCCTTCGGCACAATGAACAGATTTGAGTAAAAACCCTGACCTCGTTCCTGTTCTGGAATAACTACCCTGCGTTCCAGTAGACCCTGGACCGCCCCATACAGGGCCTCCCGACGGGTCGGTAGTAGCTGGAGATTGGAGGTGATGAACAAGAGAGAAATTCTATCTTGTAGCCTGAGGAGATTACTTTGCAAACCCACCTGTCGGAGACTAGAGCTGTCCACTGAGTCGCGAATTTGCGAAGACGTCCCCCCACCCGAGAGCTGGGTGGGGGCGGACCTTCATGCGGACGCAGATTTGTCCGCAGGCTTGTTGGGTTTGCGGGACCAAGGACGCTTTTGTCCTTGGGCAGGCGCCTTGTCGGCCTGGGGTCTTTTCCCTGTCGCCCTAGGGGGACGAAAAAAACGCCTGCGTGCAGTAAAGGAGGGCCCTTGCCCTTGGCGTGGCCCCCTACCCTTGCTAGTTTGGGGAAGCAAAGTGCTTTTTCCTCCTGTGGCATCCTTGATGATGTCATCCAGAGAAGCCCCAAAAAGTCTGTCGCCCTTAAAAGGCAGATCAACAGGGCTTTCTTGGAAGTCTGGTCCGCAGACCAGCCCTTTAGCCAGATCAGGCGGCGTATTGCTACTGCATAAACCGAAGCTTTTGACAGCAGGGGAATAGTATCCATGTCTGACTCGCAGACAAACTTAAGGCCCTGGACCAACTGGTCTGCAAAAGTTATCTCATTAGGAGGAGCATCTCGCTCCTTTAACCCCTGGAGTAGCAATTTTGCCCATTCAGTAAGTGTCAGACACTAGGGCCCCCGCCAATGCCGGGCGTACTGCCGAGCCTACCACTGAATATAGGTAGCGAGCGAGTGCTTCAGCCTTCTTATCCACAGGGTCCTTTTAAACAGGAGCCCCTTCTACTGGAATAGTGGTGGCTCTATTAAGTCTGGACACCGGAGGGTCCACTATGAGGAGAGGTCCATCTCTTCAGAAAACTCTCCTCAAAAGGGGTACCGTACCGCAAACCTCTTTGGGGCTGTAAAGACCCTCAGTGGGTTCTCCCATTCCTTGTATAAGAGTTTGTCAAAATAAGACACAAGGGAACACCTTAGCAGTGCGGGCAGGTTTACGAAACCCAAAGGGGACTGGAGTTTCTGCTGCTTCTGCAGTATTTTCCAACTTTAGCGTATCTCGCACTGCAGAAATAAGGTCAAATACCAAAGCCGTCTCGCATACTGACCTGGACTTGGAGTCATCCTCGCTGTCCGATCGGTCACGGTCTGCAGTCTCTGATGCGTCTGAATCTGGGCCATGAGCCGTAGCTGGACCTGGTTCTGCATCAGAATTATCCCCGGAAGATTGCAGGGGACGGGGGCGTTTACTACCCCCTGCATTCCCATGTGCTGCTTCCACCCTGGCAGAAAACGCCTCTAGGATTGCCGACATAGCGTTCATAGACACCTCAGGGGCACCAGCTGCTAAATCTGGTGCTTCAGGGGAGAAAACATCTGGCTCAGATGCCATGCTGACCACACGCTGACACCCACAGGGCTCCAGGCAAGATATCAATAGGCCACCCTTCTGCGCTGCAGAGATGCTGGGTTACCCAGAGGACTCACCACCCTGGACCGGTACTGCTATGCTGCCGTGTGCTGCGCCTGTGATGCTGTCCTACTGCGGCTGTGTCAGTCCGCTTCTTTTATCAGCGCTTCCTGTGTGAATTTTCGCGCCAGTGTATTGCACCCTAGAGGCCGGAGCCTCTCGCAAAATGGCCGCCAAAAACGTCTGTATGGAAGATAATGTGGGCTCTAAGAAAATGGCCGCCGAGCCGAAGATAGAGGCCAAGCAGCCGTAGCCCACAAAAAGATAGCCGCCGAATGGCAATATATACATACAGTGTGGACAAACATGGGCGCCGATCAGTTGATAGAGGCCAGTGGGTGTGGACTACAAGAAAATGGTGACGAAACCACAGGAAGATGGCCGCCGGGCAGTCACTAGAGGCCAAACCCGGCATGGACCACTACAAAATGGCCGCCGACAGCATGGAGGAGGAAGCACACACACAGGTAAGCAGAAATGACATTTCTTTTAAATGTTAGTTACAGCCAGTCCCGCTCCAGTGGAACCCGTTAGGTGACCCCCAGCACCCTTCGCTAGAAGCCCAGGGAGGACGAAAAAGGCAGGGAAAGAGGGAAGAAAGGGGCCACAACCACTTACTTGGTCTCTCCAGGAATGTCCAGCCAAATCACCCAGCCGAGGCAGGGGAGTTTACTTACCTATCCTGCATGTATTATGCTGGAAGACATTCCAAACAGGTCATCGTCCGCGCACGGAAGGTGACTGTTGGCCAGGCATGCTGTGATTGGACCCAAAAGGGACGATCATATGTATGCCCTGGAGCGTGACGCTCACCGGACAGGCTGCTGCGACTCGGCCGTAAGGTCAGCCGAAGCTGAGCGGTCCGATGCAAGCCTTGGAGCGTAAGCTCACCGGCCAGGCTGCTGCGACTCGGCCGTAAGGTCAGCTGAAGCTGAACGGTCCGATGCAGGCCCTGGAGCGTAGGCTCACCGGCCACCCATGGAGCAACGGGCATGTCGTGGAAAACCCAGCGCGTAGCTAGGGTCGGCACACGCTCGATGGCCGAACTGGGGAGACTACAAGGATCGAGGATCCAGCCTGTCACCCAGTCGGCAGTTGATCGAAGATCGCAGGAAACAAAAAAATGTAGCAAAAAAAAAAATGTATCTATTTCTCCCGGACCAATGGGCCGAAGGGAGCCATGTCCTACTCCTTGCTAGACAGAAAAAAACCTGATCTGCGAGATGCAGACTGAGGTGATATACCCAGAGTGTCCGCCCCCTGGGCGGTACTGTAGAGGGTGTAATGCAACACTTTTTACAAGTTTTCTGCCTAGTCACTCCTAATTAACGGATAATACCCACTTTGTCAAAAGAGAGGCTGTGTCGGTCCATGGACGAAAGAGTAAAATTATTTTTATGAATAATTGTATTATATTCGATTTTTTAAATAGCATGAATTTAAATGAACATGAATTTATTGTCGGCCATTATCGGCACCTTTTGAAGCGGTGTTAAAAATCCTGCTTGCTGCATTTTTGGTCAGTTAAATAAAAAAACGTACCTCTCCACTGAAATGCATTGAAAAAGCATCAAAAATGCAGCAGTGTTGCATTTTTTAATGCATTTTTTTTAGTCACATGACCTATTAAAAAAAAAAAAAAAAAAAACACACCAAAAGCATGGTAAAATCGCAAGCATTTCCGGCACAACACTAAAAGCCCTATTTTCAGACTGATATTTTGGTGCATCGCTAGCAGACATCCACCTGGCTCTGCTCCCTGATGGGCCATATAAATCTCAGAACTGGATGAAAAGAAATACAAATCCTTGACGGGTAAAACAAGCTCCCCTTAGGCTGGGTTCACACCATTGCGAATTGGATGCGGTTCACATATCTCCGCTGCGGCTCCGGTGAGAATTTATACAGGGGGTCCTGTGCGTCTTTTGGTCCGAATCCAGACAAAAATTTGGGCTGAACTGGACCTGAAACGGTGACACACCGGATCCCCTGCTATGAGCCGCATGTGAAGATAGTGTGAACCCAGCCTTATAATTATTTTATTGTGTTTAGCGGTTTACCTGGAGTTCATCAGCTTTAACTCCAAATCCCTCTTTGGTTCTGAGTAGAGCATAAAACTAAAAACATTCTGAAGAAATTCTGAGCAATTCTGTTCTACACTGGACATCTAAAAAAACAAAAAAAAAAAAAATACACGTATCTGCTTTTCTTACAGTGTTCTCTCTTTCATCTTTTCTTGCCATCAAGAGATTCTCTCTATACCTGGGGAAAAACAAAACAAAAGTTATTTTACAGGACGATCTATTGGGCTCTCAAACTTTATAGTATAAAAAGAAAATCTAACACAGAGTAATGCCGCGTACACACGACCGTTTTTCCCGTCGAGAAAAATTACATTTTTTCCTTTGGACGAGAAAAACGATCGTCTGTGGGCTTTTTGTCGTTTTTCTCGACGGGAAAAACGGCATTAGTCACGACGAGAAAAATTAGAACATGCTCTAATTTTTCTCGTCGTGATTCCCGTCGTTTTTTCCGCGACAGTTTTCCCATAGGGAAACACTGCCGCGGAGCCCAAACGGTTGTTTTTTTCGACCAAAAAAAAAAATGTCATTTAAAACGGCCGTGTGTGGGGGGAACAAGCTGTTCCTCGTTTTTTTCACCGTCGAAAAAAATCGATCGTGTGTACGCGGCATTAAAGTTGTAAGCGTTGTAAGTGAGATGTGAACTACTAAGCATCATGCTTGGCACATGTTTGTGCATGCAGTCCACTGGCCACACAGATCTTAACCACTTGAGACCCGCACTATAGACGAAAGACGTCTGCAGCGCGGCTCTCAAGTGGCGGGTGGACGTCCCTGGACGTCCTGCGTTGTTACATTCCGCTGCGCGCGGCGGGGAACAGCTGTGCCCGCCCCGTCACCTGATGCGCGTGCCTGGCGGCCGCGATGTCCTCCAAGTACACGCGATCGGCTGTTACAGATCCACGTCCTGTCAGGGAGAGAGGAGACCGATGCTGTGTCCCTTGTACATAGGGACACCCATCGGTCACCTCCCCCACACAGTAAGAATCACTAATAGGGAACATATTTAACCCCTTGATCGCCCCCTAGTGTTAACCCCTTCCCTGCCAGTCACATTTATACAGTAATCAGTGCATATTTATAGCACTGTTCGCTGTATAAATGTGAATGGCCCCAAAATGGTGTCAAAAGTGTCCGAAATGTCTGCCGCAATATCGCGGGCCTGACAAAAATCGCAGATCGCCGCCATTACTAGTAAAATATATATATATATATATATATACACACATATATATATATATATATATATTTATTTATATTAAAAATGTCATAATTCTATCTCCTATTTTCTAGGCGATTTAACTTTAGCGCAAACCAATCACTATACGCTTATTGCAATTTTTTTTTACCAAAAATATATAGAAGAATACGTAATCGGACTAAACTGAGAAAAAAAATAGTTAAAAAAAATAAAAAATTGGGATATTTATTATAACAAAAAGTAAAAAAATAGTGTTTTTTTTTTCCAAAATTTTCTGTATTTCTTTGTTTATAGCGCAAAAAATAAAAACCGCAGAGGTGATCAAATACCCCCCAAAGAAAGCTCTATTTGTGGGAAAAAAAAATAAAAATCATTTGGGTACAGCGTTGTAGGACCGCGCAATTGTCAAAGTGCGTCTGCGCTGAAAGCTGAAAATTGGTCTGGGTACGAAGGGGGTTTAAGTGCCCAGTAAGCAAGTGGTTAAAACAGGGTTCCGCTGAATTCTTTTTTTTTTTTTTAATCGTCAGCAGCTACAAATACTGCAGCTGCTGACTTTTAAAATAAGGACACTTACCTGTCCAGGGCGCCTGCGATGTTGGCACCCGAAGCCAATCTGTCCCTCGGCTCTCGGGTGCTGCCACGGCCATCTTCGGTAGGGGAATCCAAAAGTGAAGCTTTGCGGCTTCACTTCCCTACTGCACATGCGCGACTCGCGCTGCCCGATCCCACTGGTCCCTCCTGTCTTCTGGGACCCGTGTCTCCCAGAAGACAGCGGAGGGAGGGGGGGCAGAGGAGGTGCCGGACGTGGCGTAGATGGTCGCGGGTGGCTGGGCTATCTGTGGCTGGGCTATCTATGCCCGGAAGTGGGAGTAAAATACCTGTATTAGACAGGTCTCTGCTCCCCCCTGAAAGGTGCCAAATGTGACACTGGAGAGGGGGAGGAATCTGAAAAGCGCAAGTTCCATTTTTGGGTGGAACTCCGCTTTAAAGACTGCAGACTCAGGATAGCTGTCTGCCCATACCCCCGATACGGGCAGGCAGCTACCCCAGAGCAGCTAGATCAATGAACTAGAAGGATGCTCACCAGTGCCCTCACAGTTCATGTTGAACTTCAAGCTGTCAGCCGCAATGGCCGATGGTACTTTCTAGTCTAATCGTTCACAGGAAACTGAATGAGTGACACAGCCATGTGGGCGGAGCTCCGCACCACCGCGTGGTTTTCAAATTGTGACAGCGAGTGTGTGGAGAAGATGCCCCACCCACAGTCACGGGGGGAAAGGGGCAAAAAGGTGCAGATGCTGGAACAGGTTACATGTTCCACCCTAAAACAGGTGGAATATGTAAGGTGTTCCAAAGGTCAACTTATCCCTTAGGCGCTCGGTTCACACTGTCGCAACCTGAAAGTCATGAAACTTTGCCAGGCGACTTCGGAGAGACTTTGCAACAACTTCAGGGAATGCCTGTGTCCTCTTCCTGTAATGTCGTATTCAAATCACATCAATTAGGAGGAGGATCCGACTTGGAGGCGATTTCCATTAAAGTCTATGGGCACAAGTCGGATAGAAGTCACCTTGAAGTAGTTCAGGAACCTTTTCTAAAGTCAGAGCGGCTTCAGTAGTGCCAAGACAGCTGTCATTGACTAAAATGGGTTGTCACGTCACGCGACTTGGGGTCTCACAAGCCGGATCCCAGTGTGAACCGAGCCTTAAAGTAGTATTAAACTCTCACCATTTCCTATTTCCCTCTAGGTATACTTACCTGCTCTGTGCAGAGGAGCCTCGATCCGCTTTTTTCTGCCGTACCCCGCTGGCGCTCCAGGTCCCTCCCCTTTGGCAAGTGCCCTGTGAAAAGCGGCTTTCCATGGGGGCACACTCCCGTGCCGCCCAGTCTGCGTCTATTGACACAGACCGAGCGACTCAGCCCCGCTCCCCCATCACAGCATTTGATTGACAGCAGCGGGAGACAATGGCTTCTGCTGCCATCAATCTGCCCAATGAGGAGGGAGACAGCGGCGAGAGCTGCTGCTCTCATGCTCACTGCTGGATCAAAAATCGGGCTCAGGTAAGAATAACAGGGGAGGGCTCCTGCAGCACAGAAGTTTTTTACATTAATCCATTGAATGTATTAAGGTAAAAAACCATGAGGCTTTAGAACCAAATTTAAGTTACTACCGGTACTTTAAAGTTTTATTTCTTTTTGTTTGCATCAAATCTTTTTTTTCCCCTACCTTATGCAAAGACACCCCCGCTATGTGACTCTCCACTTCTCTTCCCCGAAATTCTATTCAAGGAGCGAGCACTATGTGCATCACACATGCAGGAACTAAACCAGCTGTCCATCTGAAAGCTGGTGGGGGGAAGACACCCTGCAGTCTACAGAGGAGGCTGTCCATCTGAAAGCTGGTGGGGGGAAGACACCCTGCAGTCTACAGAGGAGGCTGTCCATCTGAAAGCTGGTGGGGAGGTGACACCCTGCAGTCTACAGAGGAGGCTGTCCATCTGAAAGCTGGTGTGTGGGGGGGGGGGACACCCTGCAGCCTACAGAGGAGGCTGTCCATCTGAAAGCTGGTGTGGGGGGGGGGGGGACACCCTGCAGTCTACAGAGGAGGCTGTCCATCTGAAAGCTGGTGTGGGGGGGGGGGGACACCCTGCAGTCTACAGAGGAGGCTGTCCATCTGAAAGCTGGTGGGGGGAAGACACCCTG